>CM069911.1:72717762-72785424 GCA_036172215.1 Camellia granthamiana | reverse complement strand
CCACATGAAGGCCACCGAGCTAATGGTTTTACAGCGACTCACAGCTAGTGGTAAACCAAATATCTGGCGACTATGAAGCAAAGGATGACAGAATGGCTAAGTACCAAGAGCTGATCAGAACCGAAATCAAAAAGTTTGAGGTGGTGAGGATAGAACAGATCGGCAGGGAGGAGAACAGCAGAGCAGACGAGCTAGCGGGTTTCGCTTCAATGGCAGATACCTCCATCCCACATCCTCTATTGATCGACTACCTGCCTAGACCAAGTATCGAAGACCCAGAAGCAGAAGAAGTATGCTGCGTCCGATCTAGGTCCTTCTTGGATGGACCCTATCATCTTGTTCCTGAAAGACGCATCTTACCAGAAGACAAGAAAGAAGCCAACAGAATCAGAGCAAAGTCGCAGCGATTTTGGCTCTCTCCATCCTTGGCATTATACAAGAAATCGTTCACAGGACCTTACTTAAAGTGTGTGCACCCCAGCAAAGTGGAAGCATTCCTGTTCGAAATACATGAGGGTGTATGCGGCAGCCATCAAGGAGGACGATCATTGGCATACCGAGCTATTTCACAAGGATACTGGTGGCCGTACATGCAAGCGGATTCAGAGAAGTATGTCAAAAAATGCGAAAAGTGTCAGAAGTTTGCGCATCAAATACACCAACCGGCCAGAGAACTTCTACCTCTCACAAGTCCATGGCCTTTCGCAATGTGGGGCTTAGACATAGTGGGACCGCTCCCAACAGCACCAGGCAACAGGAAGTTCTTTCTTGCGGCAACAGACTACTTCACAAAATGGGTGGAAGCAGAAGCCTTGGCGTCAATCAAGGAAAAAGATGTGAAGAAGTTTGTCTGGCAGAACATCATCACTCGCTTCGGCATACCAAAGGCACTGATCTCAGACAACGGCACGCAGTTCGACGGTAAAATTTTCAGAGGCTTTTGTGAGGAGTACAAGATAGAATTCTACAATTCTACACCGGCGTATCCCCAAGCGAATGGACAAGCAGAAGCTTCAAACAAGGTAGTCTTAGATGGACTGAAGAAAAGACTAGAGAAAGCCAAAGGCAAGTGGGCAGAGGAACTCCCTCATGTTTTATGGGCTTATCGCACCACACCTCGGCGATCGACAGGAGAAACACCATTTTCCTTAGCTTATGGCATGGAAGCAGTCATCCATTGGAAGTTGGCCTCCCCACAATCCAGAGCGAAAAACTTTGATCCAGACTTAAATGGCGAGGCCATAGCATTAGAACTTGACCTTGCGGAAGAAAGAAGAGATAGAGCATTGGTTTCACATCGCCTCCTACCAACAAGAGTTGTCTAGAAAGTATAACAAAACAGTGCATCCAAGACAGTTCAAGATCGGCGATTGGGTACTTCGCAAAGTAATGGGAAACACCCTGATTCCAGGAGATGGCAAGTTGGGGCCGAATTGGGAAGGACCTTACAAAGTGGTCGATTTAGCAGGCAAAGGGGGCATACCACTTGGAAGATAAGGACGGCAAAGCAATTCCTAGGCCGTGGAACACTGCCAATCTTAAGTTGTTTTATTTTTAGCCTTTTTTTTTTAAGCAAGTGTAATTTTTTTCTTTCTCAATAAAACAAGTCGATTCTTTTTCAGTATATTTGTTTTCAGTAGAGAGTAATTTTAGCAAGTCAGTAGCACTGTAAACATAGTTGGCCGGAATAACCAACTATGACCCCTCCTAAGCCCAGGATAAGGATCCAGGCTGCAGGACGTTTGGTCGGAATAACCAAACACTTTATTCTAAGTTGGCTGGAAAAACCAACTTAGAGGTTGGCTGGATTAAACCAACACTCTGTACTCTTCAGCCGAAGTATGGGTATGGCTGAAGAGTGGTTGGCTGGATTAAACCAACACTTTGTACTCTTCAGCCGAAGTAAGTTTATGGCTGAAAAGTGGTTGGCTGGATTAAACCAACTATTTTTACTCTTCAGCCGAAGTAAGTTTATGGCTGAAGAGTGGTTGGCTGGATTAAACCAACTCTGTGTACTCTTCAGCCGAAGTGATTTATATCGGCTAAAGAGTGGTTGGCTGGATTAAACCAACTCTGTGTACTCTTCAGCGAAGTGATTTATATCGGCTGAAGAGTGGTTGGCTGGATTAAACCAACTCCTTTGTACTCTTCAGCCGAAGTAGATATATCGGCTGAAGAGTGGTTGGCTGATTAAACCAACTCTGTGTACTCTTCAGCCGAAGTGAGTTATATCGGCTGAAGAGTGGTTGGCTAGCAAGTTAGATAATTAGACCGAGATCACAGTTAATGAAAAATTCATTGCAAGTATGAGCATACACACACAAAACCGGAATAAAAGTTCAAGAAATTTTCATTAAAAGTGCAAACGCAGACCAAGTACAAATTTGGGAGCCACAGCCCGGTTACAAAAATTCAGAACAAAAGAAGAGAAATGAAAAATCAGCGGAGAAGATCATCAAGCTCGGCATCGAATTCCGCATCATCACTTGTTGGGAGCCCGGTGTCAACTGGGAGAACGGTTTGATCTGGGAGCCCGATCACGGCTTGAACTTCGGTTTCTGTTGGCTGTGTGTTGTCAACCAGCAGCTCGTCAGTTAAGTCCTCAATGACCGGCTCCAACCGAACTGCCAGATTGTTTGATTGTTCGTTGACAGCTAGGGTAAGAGCTCGCTCATCTCCATCAGACTCCTCATCATCATCTTCATCAGAGCCTTGGCCTTCGAGAAATTGCCTCTACAGATCGGCAGCGTACTGCGAGAGCGAGGCCGAAATAACACAAGCCAGAGCATTATAAACCTCGGTCTTAGCCCCGCAGCCGAGCTTCTCCACAGCACTCCTCCAACCGCACTTAAAGAATAAGTCCTTGGCGGCGTTGCACTGGAGGGTGTATGCATCCTCGGCATCTTTAAAGCCTTGTTTCTTGGCTTCCTTGACGTCCTCCTTCAGCTGGCTTATTTCGGCCCCTTTCTGCTTTTCAATCCTGGCCAGCAGGGCGCAGGTACTTGTCCTTCGCTTCGGCAGCAACCTTCTTCTTTTCGGCTTCAACCGAATTTGCAACTTCGGTCAGCCGATCATTTTCTGCCTGGAGTTCGGCAAGTTGCTTTTTGGCCTCCTCCAGCTCGGTCCTTTTTGCTTCGGCCTCCGCCACGGCCTCCCTGGTGTTCCTCCTCAGCTCCAGCACTTTCCTGTGTGTGATGTGGGTTTTTCTGGATGGCCTGCAAAGAGGAAGTAACGTTAAACCGGACTGAAAGTTGGAACAAATTACGCAGAAAAGGACTGTGCTACTTACCAGAATCATGGACTTTGTTGAAGACCGGATTGCCTTCAGCTCGGTGTTTAGCTGCTTTTGGTAGTGCTCCATGTCTTTGGGGGAAGACAGACACTCTTGGCAAGGTTGAATGCCAACAAGTGGTCTTTCTCAGAAACGATTGAGTCAGTTTCTTGGATATCTCGGTCGGCACAAGTAAGGTTAGGAGCCCATTTGGAGGATGCAGCTCGGTTGGAGTGCTCCGGTTGGATTCTTGGCTGGGGGCTGGGAGGCGGGATTGGTGGTTGAACGATCTCGTCCTCATCAACGAGTTGTTGCTCGGTTTGGCTAGTCCGGGGCACGCTTGCGTTGGCGAGATGAGGATGGTTGTTGCGACGGAAGAGCTACCACGGTCTCAGTTGTTCGACCGGTTTGTGGTACCTCGGCTGGTGTTGTCTCGGTTAAAAGGCCTTTCAGCCTGTTCTTCTTTGCCATTTCTTGTTCGGCGGTTAATGGCACCAAGATGATTTGCGGCAAGTTTGGGTCCGGTTCCGGTGCTTCTTCGAGCAGGAAGTCAGTCACCTTTGCTTTTCGGCGACCGGAGTATCGGTAAGTTGGTTCGAATTTGAGAAGTTTAGCCCAACTTCTTTCCCGAACTCGTAGTGCGTGCGGCGCAAAAGGTCGAGGTTGGGGTAGCTGTAGTTTGAGTGGATATGGGCTTTATCTGCAAATAGAAAACAAGTGTTAGTTCGGTTCAGAGCAGAAAGAAGAAATACATAAAAGAGGAAAAATATGAAGTGCAACCGAAGTATGTATACCGGGCTCTCCCATCTTCAGTTTATTCTCCAGCCTGGAATCTGGGCTTGATGGTCTTCAAAGTTCCCAGAGACCCAAAAGAAGTCGTCATCATTTACATCTTTGTCGCGTGTGTGTTTTATTATTTTTTCTCGGCCTCGGCGTATTCTCAAGTAATAGCACCAGCCTTCATCCTTTGATCCTAGTGAGTACTGGTGGAATATTTCGGCTAAGCCTAGGTTTAGTCCGGTTTGACGGTTTAGGGCGTCTATGCCCATTATTATTCGGTATGTGTTGGTGGAGAGTTGGGTTGGGCAAAGTCTGGTCTGCCTAAGGAATTCACAGATTAAAGGCTGGACCTGGGAATCGTAGGTCCGGTCTCTACTATGGACTGAATGGTAAAGGGGACAAAGCCCTCGTTATTCCATGGGGTGACATCTCGGTCTGCCAAGGAAAGGTGTACGTCGTCTGGTATACGGTGGTCCTTTCGGAATTCGGCCAGACCACCTGGGGTTTCTACCAAAAACCTATATTTTCCCATTTATTGTATAAATTATGAATAAGTTATCTCGGTTGATAGAGAGTGCACAGTAGCTCGGTTTGAGCGCAGTAGAGTGCCTGGCAACCTAAGTCTGCAAAGTGAAAAACACGGTATTAAGCACAGATCAGCGACCGTGGCTACAAAAGCAGAACAAGAAAAGAAGACTTATTGCGACTGCAAAGGGTGCTACAGGATTTACTTCGGTTCCTAAAACGTGTGTGCTATCTCGGTTCGGCTGGTGATCACGGTTCTAACTAGGCGTTTGTTACTCCGGTTGGGGTCAAGGGGGGAGCTTCTGGTTCGGTATGGAAACTAAAAGCTGGCTTAGTCCCTAGGCTTGCCCTGGACAAGGTGCAGCTTTTAGTTCGGTTTGGAAACTAAAAGCTGTCTTAGCCCCTAGGCATACCTCGGTCAGAAGCCGAGATTTTCTAGTTCGGGCGCACCTTTGCTTCGGCTAATTGTGAATCACATGGTGATTTATTGAAGTTACAGAGGTAAGAGCAAGTGCCAGTCCGGTTCCAGTTTTCCTACATCATTGTATAGCACAAACAAATTCCTAGTTCGGTTGGATATATCTTTTGGATCAAATAGGTGTTCTACTGGTTATTGCTTGAAGATTCATGAAGTTTAAGTGTTTCTTACGTAGTTTTCCAGAAAATATGAAGCTAGTAACTAAAAGGTGTTTTGTAAAAACACACAAAGCAAAGCATGGTGAAACAGAGGAATGCAAAAGTAAGTTTGTGATGCTTACCTGGTAGTGAGACTGAGGAGGGAGTGGCAACAACAGTAAGAACACGAGCTCAGAAGTTGAAAGGATTTGGAAAGCAAAAACACAGAGAGAGAAGACGAACAGTAGGGTGAAAAATTTTTGTGAATGATCTGAGGATTGAAGAGGTTTTTTGTTTTGGAGGAAAGGAAAAGAGCGGGAACTGTTCAAAAGGTGTGGAGTACGAGGGCGGCCTGTACAGCTGTGGAGAGCCAATCAGAGCATGCCACGTGTCATTGGAAGGGACAATCGATTCAGTTTCTGCAAACTGAAGGGACGTTTTGACCGGACGCGCGCAGTACGGTTCAAGTTTAGCTCGGCTGGATAAGCTAAATGGTTTTTAGCTCAGCCGGATAAGTGAACTGGGTCTTAGCTCGGCTGGAGAGGCGTAAAGTTTTAGCTCGGCTGCTGTAATTGAAACTGAAGCTCGGCCGGAAGACAAGTAATCCTATCATGCTTTGCAGATGGAATTAAGGGGCAATTGAGCGGGTAATTTATACTTAAATTGGGCCGAGCTGGGTAAATGGGTTGTAGTATGAAGGGATGAGCAAATGGGCTTTGAAGTTAGTCCGGATTGATAAACCGCAGCGCGTAGTTCGGCCCTAGAAGCCATGGTAAGTCGGTCCAAGGTTGATGTTGTTATCTCGGTTCAAAGAAAGTTATGTTTAGCCCGGTTGAGTCTTCTGACCGAAGTAGGAGACATCTTTATGACTGTTCTGTGGTAGTTCGGCAACTGTCTTCTATGGATAGCAAGGCCTTTGTATGTGGAGCCGAGATAGGAGCCAGTATGGAAGAGCCGAACTGGGATCAACGTCAGTGAAACTTTTAGCCCGGTGTTGCGATGTTACTTCGGTTGAAGCGTGTGGAAAACCGAGGTAAGCCATGGGGCTGAGTGTAGTTCGGCTTAACTCCCTTATGTTTAGCTCGGCCTTAGCATGGTAAAGCCGAGGTAAGAGAGAGAAGTAAGGCCGAACTAACAGTTAATCCGGTCATTTGGAGTTCGACCATAGAAGGACCATCTCACTTGGTTTAAGCAGTGAGGGGGGTGTTGGAGGATAAGCATTATCTTCCAGGAATTTGAATCCTAGGAGGACTCTACATGGAGGAGTTAGAGTCCTACTAGGATCGTGCCACTCGAAACCTATATAAGCTCACCAATATCACCTAAGAAGAGGGAATGCAACTTTTGCTCCCTGACTACACTGAGCTTTTGCCTATTTCTTGCTCACTGACTTAGGCATCGGAGAGGTTTCCGGCACACACCCGCCGGCCAGCTCATTTTGTGTTTTCAGGTGTTAAAACGACGACGTGCAGAGGAACATAGGCTTGACCAACAGGATTATACGTGAAGGTGAATCTCTTTCCCGTACAAATACCTAGTGTGTTTGACTTTTTTTTTAATGACTTTTTAGCAATTTTTTTAGTTTATTGACTTTTTAGCCAAAAAAATTAAGATAAATTACAACCGTGGTCCTTGTAGTTCATCATTTGTGTCAATTTAATCCATCTACTTTAAATTGCATTAATTGGATTAATTACACTTTTCACCCTTATAGTTTGATCTAAAATTTTACTTTACTCCCTATCGTTTCAATTTGAACAATTTGATCCCTTCACTTAAATCTAATTTCAATCGAGTCTTTCCGTCTAAATTAAAAATTAAAATTAACAATTTTTGGACACTTGTCACTTTAAGTCTAGTTTCAATTTGGTCCTTTCATCTAAATTGAAAGTTAAAATTAACAATAGTAGGATACTTGTCAATTTTCTAAGGTGTATACGTAAACAAAATTAGCAAAAATTTAAACGGAAAAACCAAATTAAAACTAGACTTCAAGTGTATGGATCAAATTGTTCAAATTGAAACTATTGGCACTAAAATGAAATTTGAGTCAAACTACAGAAGTGAAAACTACAATTAACCTGCATTAATTTTACCCTTGAACTTTGGTTGTTGCTTGTAAGTAGCATAATTGCTAATTGGTTGCATTTTTTTACCCTGGATTTGTTCTTCTAAGTTCTTCACAACAATTCCACACCTTTGCATATTGTTCTTGATGACTGCATCTGTGCTTTCCTCTTGGCTCTATAAAGTTGACTCTTCAACACCCCAACTTTGTGAGCCATCTGCGCTTTCCTCTTGGCTCTATAAAGTTGACTCTTCAACACCCCAACTTTGTGAGCCATCTGCTCAACTCCTTTATCATAGTGGGATTAACTATCAATGAAACATAGAAGTCAAAAGTACATAATTTAAAAACTTGATAAAAGATAGTTTTAATCTTTAAAGTACGAATTCATTGTCATTTTAGTCCCTTAATTTTCATTTTAATTTTATCATTTTGGTTCTCAAAAGTTGTCAATTTGAATTAGATTGGTCCAATTCCAAACGGTTGTTTAAATCGTTAGAGTGAAATAATTATAAATTTCAACTAGGGTCGCTAAAGTATATGTTGTGTCATTTTAGTCCCTCAAGTATCAATTTTGTCAATTTCATCCTTCAATATTGTAAGGTTATATTTCATTTTCTTCATCAATGTTTCAAGACCAAATTGACAAAATTAAAAACTTTACGGACCAAAGCACAAAAAACACATACTTTAAGAATCATATGTGTATTTTATTACCATTCCATTAACTATTTAGACGGTCCATTTAGAATTGGACCAAATTTACTCAAATCTAAAATTTTAAGGACGAAATTGACAAAATTAAAACTTGAAGGACCAAAGTGACAAGAAATGCATACTACTATAAACGTATTTCATCCTTAAAATGATTGGACAAACTATGAAAAAGAATTTGTTTTCACAACCAGTCTCAGGAACACGCCCTTGCCTGCAAAGAAAAAATGAAAGTGCAGGACGAGTTAGCAAGTTACTTTTTTTTTAACGGAGAGTTAGCAAGTAACTTGATCACACTTATTATAAAAAAAAACATTGGTTGGGGTTCAAATGTCAATTTTTATCATGGAAAATGCTAAACATATTCATTTATGAAACATCACAAGAATAATGTGACAATATTATTTTGATAAATAAATACCATTTCTGCTGGTGTTTTGTTTTAAGGTATATGGTTTACATTGAGCCACATCATCAAAATTATATATAGAAATTATTTATGAATTTTTTGTTTGTATATCATTACTCTTCTAGCATAAATGTTTTTAATGATATGAAAAAGTGTTTATAAATTATAAGTTTTAGTGACAATTTATAAAAATTTGGACAAAAACAAATGTCACTAATTGTCAAGTTTTAGCAGCATATGCAAAAAATCGTCACAAAAAATTATTTTTAGAGATGATTTTACTAGGACTAACTTTCAATAGGACTTAATGAGAATTAAGTCCAACTATTAGAACCTATTGGTAGTTTACCCAACTCATCTTCCATATTTTTTGAGATAACAAATTATTAATTAAATATTTAAATTTTATTTTTTTAATATATTTAGGGGTCTAATTGATATTTGGAGATAGCTTAGGAGAGAAAATAAAATTTTGATGTCACGTTAGCAAATTCCGTCTGATTTAGACAGAAGCTAAAGATAGAGGTCGAATTGATCTAAAATTGAATAGTTTAGGTGTAAAATTAATATAATTAAAAGGACATTAGTTAAATTGATTATTAAGTGATAGTTTGAGAAGCAAAATGAAATGTGTTTAAAACTTCAACAAAAGCCAAAAAAAAAGTGTTTAAAGTAGTTATTTCTAGATTTCCACAAAGCTCTTTTTCTTCTATTTTTCAGTATAATATTAGGTCTATTCAACATTCATGTAGCTAGATTCTTTCCAAAAAATTCCCAAAGCTAAGGATCAAAGATAAGGGGATTAGTTTTTCTTCACTAATTAAGACACAAAGAACTTAACCTCACCGTGCGGAACGGACTAAAGTCAACCATCATTTTACCTTAAAAAAAATTACATATATGGGACCTAATTACGAAGACTTCCAAGTTCAAAGTCTATATAGCATGAATAATACGGGAAGCAGTGGAAAAATTGTGTATAAATTAGAGCCTTGAACACCCATTAGTTATCCATCAAGGGGGGGGGGGGGAGGGGAAAAGAAAGGCAATGGGATCTTTACGCTGTATTTGGTTAGGAGATTTGGGAAGGGATTTGGAAAGGGAAAGGGAAAAAGTATATGAAACTAAGTGAAATATAGGTATATTTTATTCACATTTCACCTATCTTTTCGTTTTTCCTTTCCAAATCCCTTCTCAAATCTCCCAACCGAACACAGCGTTAGAGAAACTACTCTACCTTTTTTCCTTAGTTTTGTTTGTTACGCTCTTTTCTTCAACCATTAGAGAAACACCCATTAGTTTTGTTTTTTCCTTAGTTTTGTTTGGTACGCCCGACAACTTTTCATTCTCATTGTTTCCCAATCTTGCATATATTGAGCTTAGCATCAATAAATTCTTTGGTGTCATCCCACCTCTAATTGGTTCCCTCTCCAAACTCATCTATCTTGATTTGTCTACCAACCAGTTCTCAGGGAACATCGTACCAGAAATCTACCTGCTAACAAATCTTGCAACTCTCCGCGTGTTCAATAATCAATTGAACGACTCAATTCCTCAAAAGATAGGCTAGTTAAAGTCTCTAATTGACCTTGCTTTGTACACGAATAATCTTTCCAGTCCCATTTTTACTTCTTTAGCCAATTTGAGAATATCTCTATGGAAATGATCTTTCTGGTTCCATTCCACCTGAAATGAGAAACCTAGTCAATCTTGTTGAGCTCTACATGGATGGCAACAATCTCACAAGTCCTATTCCTTACACATTGGGAAACTTGAATAACCTAACTGTGTTGCACTTGTTTAACAATTCCCAATCTGGTTCTAGTCCCCAAGAGATAGGACAGTTGAAATTGCTCCAGAGCCTAACCTTTCAAATCAACAATCTTACTAGCTCAATCCCAACATCTTTAGGTGATTTAACCTCCCTAGCTCGACTATACCTCTAGAATAATCAACTTTCTGGTCCAATTCCTAAAGAATTAGGGAACTTGAAGTACCTCATTTATCTGGAATTGAGTTCGAATCAACTTAGTGGTCCCATTCCAACTTCTTTAGGTGATTTGACAAATTTAGAAATTCGAAACCTCTGTTCCAACCAACTATCCAATTGCATTCCACTGGAATTCGGCAATTTAAAAAATTGGTTGAGCTCGAAGTGGATGAAAATCAATTTTCTGGCAATCTCCCAGAGCTTTGCCAAGGTGGTAAACTTCATTACTTCACAGTGCACCACAATCAGCTGAGAAACCGCTCATGCTTAGCCACAGTTCACTTTGAGAGAAACCAAGTTACTGGAAATATATTTGAAGATTTTGGCACTAATCCAAA
Source organism: Camellia granthamiana (assembly GCA_036172215.1). Lineage (NCBI taxonomy): Eukaryota > Viridiplantae > Streptophyta > Magnoliopsida > Ericales > Theaceae > Camellia > Camellia granthamiana. The sequence goes on along the minus strand of CM069911.1, from coordinate 72,774,714 downwards.
CCTGGTCTACCTAGATCTGAGTAACAATAATTTTTATGGTGAATCCTCAAAAAATTGGAGAATATCCCCAAGTTTGACACTTCTAAAAATAGCAAGAAATAACATCATTGGTAGCATTCACTACAAGAATTTACACATTTCGCGACCACTTTTGCCGACCAAAAAAATTTTGGTCGCAAAAAAAGACATTTGGCGACCAAATATTAATTAGTCGTGAATGATCATTATTTTTGGCGACCAAATATTATTGGTCGCAGAAGGTTATATTTTGGCAACTAAAAAATATGTTGGTCGCAGAAAGTGGTATATTTTTGCCGACCAACTACATATTTGGTCGCGGAAGGTCACATATTTTTTGGCGACCAAAAATTTGGTCGCGAAAAATTTATTTTCAGCAACCAAAAAAAATTAGTCGCCAAATTACTACTTTTAGTGACTAATATTTTAGTCGCTGTTGATTGAGATTTGGCGATTAAAAAAATTTGTCGGCGAAAGAATCTGTTTTTGCGACTAATTTGAGAGTTTGGTCGCCAAAAATTTGGGGGGAAATTTGAAACGCGGAAGACATAAACACCGAACAAATAAAAAAAGGGTAAACTACCAATAGGTCCTACTTTTAGGACTTATTACCCATTAGGTCCTATTGATAAATTTATTAAGTAATAAAGATAAATTTATCAATCTTTTATTTTTATGAATAAATTTATAGTGATAAATTTATCAGTCTCTTTGTTTTTATGAATAAATTTGTAGTGATAAATTTATCAATCTCTTATTTTTATAATGTTAAATTTATTAATTAGGACCTGTAGGTAAATAAGTCTAATTAATATGACTAATTGGTAAGTACCCCCTAAAAAAATTCGCTTGCTCTCCCTCTCCCTCTCCCTCTCTCTCACCGTTGCCCACAATATATTCTCTGTTTCGCTCTTTGCTCTTTGCTCTTTGCTCTTTGCTCTTTGCTCTCTGTCTATTTCTCTTTCTCTTTGACATTCACATAAACACAAACCCTAGGCCACCATTCAAAATCACTACCACCAAAAATGTCTCACACCATGGTCGTGTTGCTCTGTTTTCCCACTGTGAGGTCGGCGGCAAACTGGCCAAAGCAGAGAGCAAACACGAAGAAGGCGCTAACACGAAACGAAACAGGAGCAGTGGCGGAGCAGCAATGGGTTTGGCGGAGAGATGAAGGATGTTCGGTGGTAGTGTGTGGAGCCGCCTACACTCTACCATTGCTAATCCTCTCAATCTCAGACCTCTTGCATCAGATAAACACGCTCTCTCTCTCTCTCTCTCTCTCTCTCTCTCTCTCTCTCTCTCTCTCTCTCTCGTTTCCCCAATTTCAAACCCTAACTATAATTTTCAACTTCTCATATCTTTGCCCCTTCATTGTCCAACCTCACCATCTCGTTTTTCAAAAAACATTTCAATTTTTAAGTGGTATTGGTGGCATGGTGTTCTTATTCTCTCTCTCTCTCTAGTGTGTGTGTGTGTGCTTGTGTGTTTGGTCTATCCTTACCAGGTACATATATAGTGTGTGCTTGTGTGTTTGGCATCTCCTTACCAGGTATTGATGAACTCTACATCTATATACATATTCTATGGCATGCCTTTTCTCTTACTAGATAGTGGTAGTAATGGTCTTGGTGTATGGGCTCTTGGCTTCACTGAAGCACCAAAGGGAGTGATGTCCCAAGTGGTACAACGGGCTGCCAACATTCCTGCAGGATTTTATGACTTGTGTCTGTAAAACTTTGTATTACCCATCTTGCAACTAGCCTACATCAGCATTGCAAGATAAAGCAGTTTGAACTATAGGTCATTGTATATTGTGGGGTTGCTATTGTGAATGGATGATTAAATATGAGGAGTTTCCACTCTTATTATTACATGTTAAAATTCAACCCCGCTTTGCTTTGCCTACTATTCTTCTATTATCTTCATCCAGAATGTGAAATGTTGATATTTAATTATTTTTTAGTTTTTAGTAATTTGTTGCTCACATGGAATGGTGATGATCAATTTCAATTGCAAATCACTATTATCAAGAGTTTATTCATGATTTTTATTATTTGGAGCCAAGTAAAAGTTTAGTGACATTACCATTTTTCATTGATTCAATATTAGATTATTATTATTTTTTTTTTTTTTATCATCTCTTCATTGTAATCATTCTAGACATTATGGTTAAGAAAATGCTACTGCTAAATGAAACATCTTTTTTAATTGTCCTTAACCTTGCAGAAATCATATGAAACTAAACAATATAAGAAGGGCTTGAAGGCGGTAGATGCTATATTGAAGAAGTTTCCAAATCATGGAGGTGTGTGGAACTTCATTCAACTCTATGTTGTAGGCTTGTGAATGTCTGAGTAATTGTATTGTCATTTGAGCTTCTTTTTATGCTGGGATTAGACATATGAGGTTCTTTTTCCCCTTGTTTCATTTGCAAGGTGAAAAATAATGTGGATGTCATGCATTGAAACCATAAAAGCTAGTTGTTATCAAATGGATTGTACTCTTCTACACTACCAATATTTGCTGAAGCATAACAGTCAAAATTTGTTATTGCTCTCTTCTTCATGTTGAATGTCTACCATTTTTTATTGTTTAAATGTGATTTTTTTTTTTTTTGGGGGGGGGGGGGGGGCGGGGGGTGTAAATTCTTTTATCTATTTTTTTTTTTTTTTCCTAGTTACCAGAAACTTTGTCAATGATGGGGTTGACATTAAATTGCATGGATCGAAAAGCAGAAGCATATGAACTTGTTCGGCTTGGACTAAAGGTTGGGATTCTTTCTGAGTTCTCTTATATTGTTTTTTCTTTCTTCTTTACTTAGCTGTTGCGTCAATATTGTTGGTCATATATTTAAGTCCTTTTATAGGTAACTTCTCTTTTTGATGCATAATGACCTCAAGAGTCATGTTTGTTGGCATGTTTATGGTCTCTTGTACCGATCAGATAGGGAATACAGGGAGGCAATTAAATGTTATCGCAATGCCCTAAAAATTGATGCAGACAACATTGAAATACTACGAGACTTGTCACTCTTATAGGTGGATGAGTTATATCCTGAGTTATTTTTCTTCTATTATTTTCACTTCTCTATATGTTTGTCCTAAAAATTGAGAAATACTGTAGGTGTTTCATTAAAAATTATGTAATAAGTACATTAGCATTAGTGTGGAATGCAGATTTTTCTAAACATGATGATTTCTGAATTGAGTGTTAGTGCTTAATATGTTTTTTTTATTGTAAAACTTTAATTCTAAAACAGAATCGATCTTGTTTCTTTGTTATCAATCTTAACAACTTGATAATTTGAATGTCTTTGTTATTTCTCATGCTTTCAGGTATTGGGGTTACTTATGTTGGCTTATTTTAAAAAATAGATGTTGTTCTCAGGCATCATCTGAAACCTGTTCATTCTTCTTATCATCAATTCAAACTCAGCCTCAAAACCCACTAACCACAAAATAATCATCAGTATTTTAAACACAAACATTTTTCTCATATTTTCAGTACTCCACCTCACTTTCTACTTAAATTACAAATGAATAATAATGGTAACTGAATTGTGTACAAGAGTATGAAATATGAACACAGGCCAGCATTCTCTAATGGTCTTTGAAGCTTTAGGGAGATTTGACAGCGAAAAAGCTACACCTGAATCATGCAAATTCTGGAACACAAAATAGGTCCCATACGAGAAATCCTTTCTTTTCTCTTAAAGCCACATTCCTTTTCTTTCAGATGTAGCTAACAAGACATCAGAAGGAGAATTTTCATATGTTGTGACCTCGGTAGTCAATTAATGTGGCTGTAAGTGGAATAGATTTCTTTTCTTACTAGGATACTTGATAAAAGAACATTTAATTTAAGAATTGTAAAAGTAATGGAAGGAGAGTCTCGTTACACAACATAAGTTAATGGTATTAGATGTATGTATGTATGTATGTATGTATTAGATGTTTGGTGCCATGACTACCACCTCATGTTCCTTCCAAAATGCCTGACGGAGCACAACAGTGATATGAAAGTTGGTTGGTTTCTCCATACATCCTTTCCTTCTTCAGAAATCCACAGGACACTGCCATCTCGATCAAAGCTGTTGCATGCTGCTGACTTGGTTGGGTAAGTTGTAATATTTAATCCCGTGCCATGCCATTTTTGCCTCACTTAACAGGTCAATTCCTTTAAACTTGTTGATACTGATCAATTGGCATGTCTTGCAAACTTTTAAACTTGAAACCTATGCACTACTCAATCATATGATCACATTTCTTGTTTAAACTGTCAATCATATGGCATGTCTTGGCAGAATTTGCATGAATTAACCTTTATCTGGATTAACACCTATTCTTCTTCCTTGTTCAGATACATGGCTCTGTTTCCCTAAATTTACCTACTTAGTGCATGGCTGCTGATTACTCTCTCTCTCTCTCTCTACACCTCTACACCATTGTTTTGTTGCTTATTTTGGTTGCAGCAATCAATTTCCCCCCCTCCAGAGTAATCATATGTTAAACTAGCGAACAACAACATGTTGATTTTTGTTTTTCAGTTTCCACACCTATGACTATGCAAGGCATTTTGTTAGTGCTTGCACTCGTATACTTGGGCTTGAAGGTACACCTGAGGGGGTAGAAGACCAAGGAAGGCTGACTCGTGTGGCTGCTATACGTTTTCGGTGAAATTGTTCATTTCTCTTGTTCTTACCTTGTTATTGGATTTGATTCTTTGAATCACTTATATATTGGTTTACTAGCATATTTAAGTGTATAAATTATTTCATTTTGAAACTACTTTGATGTCAATTTTGTTAATCTTATTCTGTTTCCTATGTTTGTGGAACTACAGTTTCCTATTGGAATAGATTCAGATCGATTTATCCGTGCACTTGAGTTTCCTCAAGTCCGGGAACACATTAGAGAACTAAAAGAAACATTTGCTGACAGAAAGGTTGGTGCAATGTACCTTTGGCACTGTTTCATTCTTGTAAACTTTTAGTTGATTTTAGGTAAAAATTTGAGAGTTGATCGTTACATTAACTTGTAAAAAACTCAGTTTTAAGTTTTAAATGTAAAACATTTAATTAGTTTTCCTCATCAAAATTCAAAAATCTGAATGTTACTGACTGGTCCTCGTTACATTTGTTTCTGACTTAGTTTTTAATTAAAGGATTTGACTTATTATTTGTTGGTGTCTACTTACAAGAGCAAACTACTGGATTGGGTGGGATTGAGTTTTTGTGATACCCTTTTGTAGTTGAGAGAAATGTCTCCCTGCAATCTGTCTACTTGGGCATGATAAAAGAATTATAATTGTTGTTGCTAGTTGCAACATTTGACAATATCTCTAGGTACAAGCAACACCTCATATTTGGACTCTTAGAGCATAATTTTATCTTTTGAGCAAACATGTGTCTTATGTATGTTAAGGCTAGTTTACTAGTGTTTATTTTACACTTTTTTTTGCAACTTTCTTCATCAAACCAAAATTTTAAATTATATTTAATTTCCAATAGTTGCTTGACAGTTATGTTTGAGTTGGAATTGGGCCTCCCTTGCAACCTAATTTTGAAGCAAGAGCCACCCTTAGGAACTCTTGATGAAATATTGCAAAATGTCTATGAAATCATTGGGAAATATTTTGGAAATTTCTCTCTCTCTCTCTCTCTCTCTCTCTCTCTCCACTTATACAATTTATATATACATATATGTTTGTGCGTGTGTATGTGAATATGTTACCACAACATTCAGTTCTATTTGAGTTTTATATTCTTTAATTTTCTCATTGGGTGGAATATATAGTTATGTAGTCCAGTTTTGCTCAGTACTTGGCTATTTCCTACTTGGTGCACTTAAGATTCAACAATCTTCAACAAATATATGCAGTCCTTGGCTTAAAAAAAAAAAAGTAAAATAAAATAATAATTTAAATAAAATAAAATAAAAATAAAAATAAAAAAAAAGAGGAAAGGAGATAATTCTATTGAATTTTTGTAATTTGATTGTTTCCCCTTAATCTTTTACTAATTTAAAATTGCAGTGCCAACAAGAACAGATGTTCCTGAATGTACACTGTTTCCTTAACGTGCTTAATGTTATTGTTTCTATGGGTTTGCTTGTATCATTGGAATTGTTATTTGTCAAATGGGTTATTTTTTGCAACTAACTTCTCTTTTTTCAGTTTAAAGATATGACGTGTGTAAGTTGTTATTTGTTTTGTAATAAAAAGAAGATTCTTATAACTAAACCTAACTAAGTCTTGTGTCCCAATCAGGCGGGGTGGGCTATATGAATCCTTTTTCTCCATTCCACTAAAATTCTTATGACTGAGCAAAAAAAAAAAATGTATATATATATAGAAGAAGATTCTTATATGAAGTTGGGGATTTCCATTAGCATATGTTGACAAGAACAATCAAGTATTATCTATCGTTTACAGGAAAAATCAACTGTTGATCTTCGTAGCATATAGCTCTTATCTCTTTCATATCCCCTGAGCTGCCTTTGGGAACATTCACCCCGATGCCCTAAATGCTTGCATTGGTTGAAAGTAGGGCCCATGGAGGTTCTTTGACTCGGTGACTGTTTTAGGTGTGATTTTTATTGCATTGTGTCAGTGCTCTATAGCCTTGTCACAGTCTTATCTAGTGTCCTTGGTGGTTTTGAGAGTAGACGGGCTAGTTGAGCACTAGCTAAGGTGTGGTACCAAGCTTTGTGAAGAACAAATATCTTTTTATGCTGATGATTTGAACTTTTGGAGACCCTTGTTCCGATGCCATTATGCATTGTTCCTTAATCTCTAGTATTCTAGTGATCTTCCGATGACATTATGCATTGTTCCTTATTGCAGGTGAATCTCATTGTTCCTTAATGCATATCTCTAGTAGTCTAGAGATCTTCCGATGCCATTATGCATTGTTCCTTATTTTATGTGAATCTCTTGAACTTTGTTGTAAAAATGGGCATTTCACTTTGTTTTTTATATGTACTATCACAGATCAGAAACTTACAAGCCAGGTTCATGAAATTGTTGGGCGCATTAATGGCAGATTTGGGGCCTTGACTGCTGTTCCAATACATCATTTGGTGAATCTTTTATTTTTTCGGAGGCGAAGCAAGTGCCACAATCTCTACATTACAAGAATCGGCAATTATGTTTTGAAGTTTGATTCATTCTTAGTTTTATAAACAGGGTGTGGTATTAATTGTTAGTTATATTTATTTACTAATTTGGCTTGCATTATGCAGAAATCCAATATTTCTGGCTTGAAAGTGCTCTTATTATTTCTTAATTATTTGGCAGGTCCATGAGAAGGATGTAATTAGTATCACACATCACTCCCACAGAAACCTTGTCGCTACATATAGCGAAGACTGCACGATGAAATTGTGGAAGCCTTGAGAGAATTCCTCAGTGGTTGGTGTTTCTGCTGTTAGTCTAAAATGCAATTTAGGTTGCTTTATTTATTTTCATTTTTCTTTTCTTTTTTTCTTTTAAAGGCTAGTTTCGTACTAGTTCTTTTGCCTTGAGAATTCCCACGCTGCCACTATCATGCTTCTCTGATAAATTTTCCAATTCTGTTTCTTTATTAGGTGCCTTACATCACTACTGCTTTAATGGATGCGAAGCTTGGCACGGAAGGGCGCAAGGATCTTTTTGATTGGCTATGAAGGCAACTTAGTGGATTAAAACTTAGAATATGAATTATGTATTGTGTCGAATAGTTAATGAATTAAAACTTAGTGGATCTTTTTGATTGGCTATCAAGGCAACTTAATGTATTGTGTCGAATATGAAATGAAAATTTAGAATAGTTGTATTGTATCGAATGATAATGAATTATGTATTGTGTCGAATGTTAATGATTCAGTTAATTTGAATGATGTTTTAAAATTATAGGTTTATTATGGATTGAATGAATTATTAGGAATTACAGGTGTATTGTTTTCCTGCTTTGGCGACCAATTTATTAGTCGCAACAAATAAATTATTTTTTTTCGCAAAAAATGACAATTGCCGACCAAGAGTTTTGGTCGCAAAAAATACATCTATTGCCGACAAAAAATTTTGTTGGTCGTGGAAACTCACTTTTGCCAACCAACAGTTTTGGTCGCGAAAAGTAACAATTGGCGACCAAACTAATTTTGGTCGCAGAATGTCACAATTGGCGACCAAATTTTTTTGTCGCGAAATGTGTCAATTGGCAACTAAGAAATTTGGTCGGCAAAAGGCGATTTTTTGCGACCAAAGTGTTTTCGCGACAAAATGAATTAGTCGCGGTAATTAAATATTTAGTGACCAAAAATTTAGTCGGCAAATCCAACTTTTGCCGACCAACGAAAATTTTGGTCGCGAATTACTTTTGCCGACCCTCAATTGGCGACCAAACTAGCGACCAAAAAAATTAGTCGCGGATAACTTTTGCCGACCAAAAATTGACTTTTAGCGACCAAAATTTTTGTTGCTAAAAGTGTGAATTCTTGGTGGGCCCACAGGTTTTGTAGCTATACACCTCTACACCACCAATGGCAAATAAAATCACCAAAAGTTCATTGAACCAGGACGACATTAGTTTGTAAACTACAATCAAGAAGCATGAAGCAACAACAACAAACAAGATTGCTGACGTTGTGCTAACATCCACCACACCACTAGGACCAATGTCTTTGGTGATGGGAAATTCATCTGAAGCATCTTACAAGAATGAAATAACTTGATACATCAGTGAACAAACAAAGGCTATAAAAGAGACACTTAAAAAAAAGTATTAACTAAATAAGAAAGGGAAAAGACGATTTTTAATAGTTTGTCCTGTTCAATAGCTGCTTCCCTTGCACTCTATGCAGACCAATAATGTAACGACTCCAAAATGAGTATCAGAAATTATCTCTATTTAATTATGAGTTAATGTGCTTTAATTTACTTATACCAGTTTGAATTGAGGAATTATCTGTTGAGTTACGACCTTGAAACTGAAATTGCTGACCTTTATGGGTTCAGAAATCAAAATTGAGTACATGGATATGCTAATGGGAATTTTTAGAGCTATTTGGGAAAGTTAATTGGAAATTTATTTCGTCTGATTCGTTAAGGTGTGTTTGGGTGGTTAACTTTGCACTGCGAATTGAAGGCCTTAGAGGCTTCAAAAACCAGAACGAAGTATATAGTTATGATCAGCATGATTTTTAGAATCATCTGGGAAGTTTAATTGAAATTTGATTTTGTACGATTCGTAAGGGTGCATTTGGCTCTCCCTAATTGTGATAATCTTATATATATATATATATATGATATGAGTTGAACTCATCACTTGGAATCCAAAAATATATGAGGGAGATGGAGAGGGAGAGAATCGTGAGACAGAGAGAGAGAGAGCAAAGGAGAGAGAAAGCTTCTCTAAGAGAGAGAGAGCTCAACATTCATGGGATTTGAACATAAATTGAAGAGATTGAAGAGAAAGGAAGAAGATCAACCATGAAAGTTTGGGAAATTGAAAAGAGTTAAGGCAAAAGCAAATATTGAACTAAGGTATGGAAATCTATCTTGAATCCTTATGATTAATGCATCAATTTCATGAAATCATAATGATATTGGAAGATTTGAAACCCATTTGGGTTAGGGTTTTATGTATGTATTTGATTGAGTTAAATTTGAAAATTAGGACTTGGTTCCTTTGATTTTGTTTATGATTGGAGCTCAATCTTGTGAATAACATATGAAATGAATTCTAGATTGTCCATAGAACAAGATTTATACAAGGATCAAGTGTGTTTGTGGGTTGTGTTTTGGGAACTTTCAAGATTATGAAAGATGAAACATTGATCTTGAACTTGAGGCAAAGATTGATTTATTTGAGATGAAACTACACTTGAATGATGTTAGTTTATCATGTTGTGGGGTAATTTTACATGTTTTTGGGTGATTATAGTTGGAATCAAGCTTAGAAAATGGAAAAACAAGTGTTAGAGCCAACAAACATTTCTGGATAGTAGATTTTGCCCAGAGTTGCATGTGCGGCAAGGTTTCCTGCACGTGCAGGAGTCCACTTCCAACACCAAAATTGATTCTGAAATAAAAGCACCTTGTCATGCACATGCGGCTTAATTTCTGCACGTGCGGCCTGTTTCAGCCCAACTTCGAATAAGCATATCTCTTTCATTCGGACTCCGTTTTAAGTGATTCTTGAGCCTAAATTCAAGCCCCGGAAGTCTAGTTTCCAATGATGGTAGTCTCACACCCAAATGCTAAGTACACAAATAGATATGCTCAAATTAGTGAAGGTTGTTCACTTTATATCTACCGATTTTATACCATTTCTTCTTCTAAACCATTTTCCTTTCGATTCCTCCTATTTTCCTAGACACAAATTATGACCTATTGAGGACTAATGAGTTTAGAACCAACATGACTAATTGATTAAAGAGCAAAGAAAGAGATCGGTTATATTCTCATATTATGCTATGTGTATTGTGTTTATACGTCAAGACGAGGACATCGTCCCACTGCTACTAGAAGCCCATCACTGTGAGTAATAGTAGTATAACGATATGTTTTACTTACATCTTGTGATTATGATTTATATATCGTTGCTTGTGAATGGCATAAACTATTGACATTGTGCTTTGATTGAATTAATGGACATGATTGAACGATGGCATTGATATGGACCTAAGGTCATTTTGTTCTTATTAATAAAAGTGGGCCCGAGGCCGTTATGATGTGAATTGTTTATGACTCATGGCCCTAAGGCTAAGGGAGATGGAGACATGCTGATGTTTCATCTACTCTATAATGATATGAATTGCACATGACTAAAGGCTCTAACACCCAGGGGGATGGAGACATGTCGATGTTCTATCTTCCCTATGTTGCTCTGGACAGTTGTTGTTATTTTGGGTCTAAGGCTGTTTTGTATCATACATGGGCCCGAGACCGTTCTATATTACATGTGGGCCTGAGGCCGTTTTGAAATATGGTTATGGATAAGACCTGTATACGGTTTGATATATGTATATATATATTCTCCAAGGCTATGCTCATTCACCTAACCTCCTTACATTGCTATTATTCACTGAGCCTTGCTTACTCCGTTTTTATATATATTTATGTAGGTGAGCCATCGGGGATCGACACTAGAGTTGTATCGAGGTCCGCCTCTCTGTCAAGCCACCTGGATTATGCCTCCGTATCAAGGCTTTAACTTTGTATTGGAGAATTATGTAATTCATTGAGTCTTATATAAATGTGTGTGAGATCTGTATAAGTTCTGTGATTATATATGTAAATATGAAAAGTGTATTTAAATGCTTAAATTAAAATAAGATGCACACAAGATGGTACCAACTGCCATAAGCCATAAAAAAACCCAAACTTGAAACTTTATGTTGTTATATTGCACCGTTTCCACATTAAACCCAATTGATGCATCAAATATATACACATAAATTAATTCAGTGAAACATAAATCAATGTGTTCTTACATTTTCTTTTCTTTAGTATTGTAAAACCTTTTTGGCAATTTGCAAGAATAACATTTAAACCATAAGCAAAAGAGAAAATGAACAAGAAGATATTTGGCACTGATCTGACCAAAGAAAACTGATAAAAATAAAATAATAAAGTCAAAATAATGGAGCTAGAAATAAAACAAGAGCAATGCTACAATCACACCCATTAAAGCAACCACCTATTACTAATTACTAACTGGTTAATGAATGAACTAATTAAAACTAGATTGTCCCTTCACTGAAATATTTCTCTGCTTTACTTAGTCATTCTTGTGTTCAATAATTAAATATTGATTTAATACATTAATTTATGTACTAGACTAAATGGAAGTAATAATAGTAATGCCACAAGCTATTGGTGTTTCAGGTATAAGATAGATATCAACTATCTACTGCAACTCTCAAAAGAATCAAAACCAAAATCAATGTTCACTTTAATGCATTAGATATGAATTTTTCAACCAAAATCATCTACATGCCATACACATTTACTTTCCCACCCCAGGGCCAATATTCACCTTCTTCTAGTTTTCATTTTGTACATTTTATAAATTAGATATGAACTTTTCAACCAAAAACTATTTTCTCTATATCTATCCAATGTCATTCAAGAAGGGAAAAAAATAGAGCCTGAGCATCAACAACTAAAATTTCCTCTCATCAATTGCATAACTCTGAAGCAATAGAAGGGAAAAAACAGAGCATGAGCATATATAATCTATATCAGTATACTCCTAAAATTTTCCTTTAACTTACCTACTAATAATATTCTTAAATTGTTCAGTACCTTAAATCAATTGTTATCTACCTAATAATACTATATATATATACACATATAATTCTACTCAGCAATTTAGGCAGTTCTTCACGATTGCTTAAATAGAGCAACAAATGTTTGGAATTAAACACAACTTGGAGCTCATATGTTCTTCAAATGTAGAAAAGAGTAAAACCCTAAAATGATTTTATCAAAATCCTACAGCATCAAAAATAAAATAAAACCCTAGATCCGCGATAGTGAAATGGGAAAATAGAGAGAGAGAGAGAGAGAGAGAGAGAGAGAGAGGGGATAGAGAGAATGAAAAACCTGAATGTGGATGGGAGGGGGGCCGCAATGGTGAGCGATGGTGGCGAGAGCCGCAATGGTTGGTGGTGGAAGTTCGATGGTGATTGTTAGCAGGGATGGTGAGTCGGTGAGAAGAGGGAGAGCAAGCGACTGAAGGTTTGGGTGTATGTTGACACTGATATAGGGAAATAGAAGTGTAAATTCCTTTTAGTGGTATAAATTGTTGTAGTGATATATTTATTTATTTATTTGAAATATATTATTTTGGTTTGGTGCTAGAGTTTTTCATTTTGGCGCCTATTTTTTTTCGATCATAACATCCACGGCTGTCATTGTATGCCGTGTAAAGTGTAATATTTTTAACGGCTGGTTTTTTGTACGTTGTTAAAAGTGTAATATTTTTAATGGTTTGCGTATGCGTATCATGATAGTTGATATATTAACGACATGCCATATGCCTATCGTAGAAAGTTTTATTATTTACGCCTAACATTGCAAGTCGTAAAAAAATCATCGTTATTAGCATTCATGGCCTACACAATAGACACGCCGTAGTTGGGAAATTATTTACAACATGCAAAAAAAGAAAGCCGTACAAGTGGAAAACCACGACTTGCATTAACTGTAGGGAAATTCCACCAACTTCTGGCTGAAGAAATAAGCTCGGGCTAAATACTCGGGGCAAGGGTCCACCACTTTCAACATATCTATGAGCCATACCTGGGAAGGGATGAAAAATAAGAGAGATTAAAGAATAGAGAGATGTACAATGAGAGAAAATCAAGAAAAGGGCTTTAAAAGAAAATCAAGAAAAGGGTTTTAAGAGAAAATAGAGCGTGAATGCCAAGTGATGTGAGACTCATAAATAAGAAAGGGTGGGAAACAATACCTGAAGAAGCATCGGAATCCCCGTGAATCGAGTGGTCTCTCGCTAATGAAAAATGTCCAAACCCATCAAGGTCTTGGCCAGTGCCAAACCAATGCAGCTCTTGCCCTGTTTCAAACATTGGGCCACTTTGATCAACCTAATGTTGGCTCTGCCGCAACTAGGGGAAAGAAGAAAGTGTGCAAGCATACATAAACAGAGGGCATGTTGCCGATAACCTCACCTAAGAAGGTCACCTTTGTTGTTGATGTTAGAAAATTGATGAATCAAGCCGGGTATATCTAGCTCCCCATTATGAGCCAAAGATCGAGCTTCGTGCAAAGTAAGCCCATACATCCATCCCAAATCCTGGGCTATGGCCAAAACGGAGCTGAGGTATGATCTCCTCATCGCGCCTAGATTTCATCAATGCTTGAAACTCTTCAAGAGTCGGACACATTTCTTGTACTCCGAAGCAAAATACATGTGTAATTTGGTCTCAACATCGGACCGTGGCATGGAGGAACGGAAAACAAAGTGAAGTACTGCTCAACGGAAAAAGCGTGTCTATGCCGAAACCTCAAAAATTTACCTTTTCCGTGTTGTCCAAAGTGGCTATCTAATATTTGAGCTTCTCGGCAAGAAATATCTCCATTTTAAGAGAAAACAATAGCAAAAAGAAGGTTCTGTCGAAGAAATAACGAAGGAAGACCTTTTGTAGAGGATAAGGTTGTGTGAGTGGATGCCAGCTGATGAGCCACTACACTTAGCCGGCCGTCCCCTTTAGTGGCTGGCTATCCCCTTTTGTTAGCCTAGTAATTTGATAGCCTGGTTTTGTTTTGGTCTTTGTGTTTTCAGGTCTTGTTTTTTTTTTTTTTTAGCAAGTGGAAATAGCTGTGTTTAGGTTGTTTTTACTTTGTTTTTCGCTTATCAAGTAGTATTTTGTATTTTAGTCGTTGGTCGGCTCAATACCTTGTTAAGAACATTATTCCAATGCAAGTGTTTTCAATTTCAAATTCTGTTCTATTTTTGTTCTATGCAAGTGTGGTGCCATGCTCATGATGCAAAATAAAGCTCCTTTTATAAAACTGCAGGGTTTTACACCGATCATAGTTTTTACAAAAGAGAGAATACAAGTTTTTCAAAAAAGAAAAGTAAAGATCTATTTGAAGCTATACAAGTGCTAAGCTACCAAAATAAACGAAACTAAGCAAAAGAGTACAAAAATCTACATGGGTCGCATCAAGCTCGAGAAACCCTCTTCGTTCTCTTCCTCGGAGGGGTCTTAGAGGCACTGTCTTTGTCGGCTCCGCTATCATCAAAAGAGTGGGTCGCCGAGCCAGAGCTAGTATTGCCATCTCCACTCTCTGACTCAGGGTCAGCATCATCATCCTCGCTCTCAGATGACTTAAAGCGCCGGCTCACTGCCTCTTTAGTGCTGTTGGTCTCAGCATCATCTCCACTCAAAACTGGCTCCGAGGAGGAGGAGGTCTTCTCTGTAGACTCACTACTCCGACCTTGAGCACCCCTACCTCTACCCCAACCTCGACGCTCATCTCGACTGCATGTTGGGGCCTGTCTACCTCTTCGCCCCACCGCTCAAGGAGGTGCAGCTGGTGCTGTCGCTATTGTCAGTGCCGCTGGTGCCATCAGTGCAGGTCGGATGTGAAAAACAAGCATCAGATGTTCAGATGCAGCATGAATATGATACAGAAGATAGCTTCAGCATAAGGGCAGTGTGTCAGTGTAGGGTAAGGTAATATTAGAGTGCATGTCATTATACAGCATATCAGTATGAATATTGCATATCAGTGTGTGCATCTCATATCAGTGGGAGTATGGCATGTTGGTGCAGTGTGGTGCGCAACAGTATGAGTAAGTAATGAAATGTGTGAGAAGAAGAGAGGATACTTGGATACCGTGAAGTGCAAGCATCATCTCTCTCATCTGCACTATGTGAACCAGAGAGGCAACCAGCTAAAGGAGACTATCTGTATACTCTGTAGGCACCTACAAGTAGAATTTGAACAATCAGTAGCTAAAAAAGGGAAAATACAAGATATAACTTGTAAAGCACGGTCCATACCTGTAGCGCCCTCAGAGCCCTAACATACCCTTGCTCTACCTTCGGTGGCTCTATCGGGATCTAATAGGTTGTCCAGCTCGGTCGCTAACAGGGAATCACGGTAGGAATCATCGGCCAACCAGCTACATGCACAGCAGGAGGGGCTCCTCTAATATTAGCCTCGGCCTCATAAGCAGCCCCTCCCACTAAGGAGGTGCCTGCTGCGTCACCTGCGCAAACTTCGGTCAGGGGTGGCATGAGATGAGTCTGGATGAAGGTCACATAATCTTCATCCCCTCCGAAGAAATAGGCATCCATCCCCACCATGAATTAAACTACAGCCTTGGGAGGCTGTCTGCTATCCTCATAGATGTCGGAGGAGGAGTAGGAACAACCAGTGCATGTAGGCCCATGGTTTGGAGTACAAACCACTTACCCAAAAACCAAGCCCGGCAGAATGGGCCTACCTAGCTTGGTTTTTGGATCCTGTTAGAAGGCGCAGTGTGTGACCAGTGATAAGGACAGAAAGTGCAAAGCAGAAGGCACAGTGTGTGAACAGATACAAAAATAAAAAGTGCAAAGCAGAAAGCATAAGAAGCAAACAGAAATTGAGAGTACAGTGTGTACCTCCCAGGCTCTCCAATAGCTTCTAACCTCGTTCCCCTTCATGTAGGAATCGAAGCTCATGTATCCATAAAGGGGGGCAAGGCCAGTGCCACCCCATTCATAGAATCACCCCTGGGGCAATGTCATGAGGGCACTTAGCTAATATAGCCCTACAATATTCCACCTGTTCTCAAACAAGGTGGTACCGAGAAGAT
This sequence comes from Camellia granthamiana, assembly GCA_036172215.1. Classification (NCBI taxonomy): domain Eukaryota; kingdom Viridiplantae; phylum Streptophyta; class Magnoliopsida; order Ericales; family Theaceae; genus Camellia; species Camellia granthamiana. The sequence goes on along the minus strand of CM069911.1, from coordinate 72,758,375 downwards.
AGATAAAAAATCCCCACGTGTACTGCTCGATCTCCTCCTGTGTCTCCGGCTAGCTTCCACGGAAATGATCATAAAACTAGTTGTAGCTAACCATGGCTAGTTTATCCAACGAAGGGCGTGCCCTGAGCAGATAAATCCATATCGCCTCCCACCGGCCCACGTGCATGTCAAAAGGGACCGGATCGCCCCTACCCTTAAGCCAATGATCATTCAAAAATTGTAGGGGGTCATCGTCATCTCCCCGGTGGAAGAGAAGTGGAAGGAATTGGTGGTGTCCTACCACCTCTCCACCAAAGCTCCGAGTAAGGCTCGGCTGACTAAGTCTCGTGAGAGCTCGGTGTAGAATAGGCCAAAGCCCGCCTCGTCGACTAGCTCAGGGACCCAAATGGAGAGCTCCTAATACCAATCTCTGGCTGTCACCGCCCCGTATCTACTCTAAGAGCGAGAGTCACCCTGTGGTAGGGGAAAAGTGAGTTAGATGGCAATACAGCAATGAAAGGCGGTAATGAAATGATGAAACAAGGTAAAAGTGTATGAAAGAAAAGTTTGTACCTCAGTGGCGCCGTGAGAAAAGTGGGAGGCTAGCTCCCTCAACAAAACACCCTCAGGCATGCTTCCAACAAATCCTCGAATCGTAGCATCCCACGGGGCGCAATCTGTAGACCGCCCGAACTCCGCTCCGTGCGCGAGGGCGCGAATTGGGTTCTAGCTACTACAGTTCGGACTCCTGTCACGGTTCTGAATCTAATCTCACAAAGTGCAATGTAAGACTGATAAATCACCAAAGAGTCCAAATCCGACAATTGGTTTTGAAAAATCAATTTTGAATCAAAAGTGCCAGATTTCAAAGTTGCCACCTAAATATTTTATTTTGAAAAATTTAGGAAACCTTGACTTGTGCCTAAGGCCACGTGTCCGTCATCACCAAAGTTGCTTCGGCTCGGAAACTTGGGTACGAGGGGGGAAGGTCATGAAATGAGCACCCCCGCTCACCCGATCAGAGGATCGGCCTCTACTAAACATGATATGTTGTTTTTGAAAACACATGTGTTCTTATTTTGATTATTAGCTAATCTTTACTACGTGATGCGCACAACATACAAGTATAGACTCAATCACTCAATTTGGAACAAAACAATCCATGTTTGTTTTTCGAAAATGGTTTGAAAGTGCTACTCGCAAGTAGGCTAAAGTGTGGATTTGCCACCCTCAAGTGGGCTTAGAAAAAAAACATGATTTTGCCACTTCAAGTGGGCTTAAAACTCACAATTATTGAGTTGTTCCAATTTAGGCAATCAAGCCTTCACCCACAGACACTCATGCAGTTAATCACTTAAGCAAATAGCCTCATGGCAAGCATGCTAACATGGCAACACTCACACTCATGCAAGGATGCTAAAGCATAAACACTTACAGTGTACTCCGAGCCAAAACAAAAGCTAATTAGAAATTATCCATGATCCTAACTATGTTAAGATGCCTAATGCAACACATGCAAAAATGCAACTAAAATAGGCTCGGCTATCTAGAATGGCATATGAATGCAACACTTGATAACATGCTTTGAAACACGTATTCAAGTAAGTGTATTGAAATACAATGCGGTTTGAATGATGCGCCGAGCCCGGTGCATGCAATACAAATAAATGATGCAAACATGCAAAGCATAAGGTATGCTAATTGAAATATGCCCTAAACTAACCATCAAAAGCTAATAAGTAAAAGGGAGAAAGAAATGGGGTTGGAAGACATACACACACACACACCATTATTACAACAATACGCTCTCTCGCAGGAGAGTCCGAAAGAATAAGCTAAGCTACATCTAAGTTAAGCTAGCAACTAATCTAATAATCTAATTAGACTAATTATTACACAATCAAATCGAATACTAAGCAACCTACTTACTAATTATTGCATCACTTAGCTAATTAACAAATTAATTAATTAATTACAAATTCAATTCTAACTAACAAGTAAGCATAAAACTAAGCTGCTCCAGCTCTGTTCGAAGAAGAAGAGGATGCATGCTCGGTTTCCGCCCCGAAAAGCTCTCCGGTTGCTCTCTTGAGGCTCTGTTTGCAGGGTGTCCTTGAGAACTTACTACTGGATCTTACCAAATCAAGGCTGGGGAGTGCACCAGTGGCCTGCCGGCCATGAGGGGCTACTGCCGGCCACTTGCCGGCCAACAATGGAAGGGTACCGGCCATCAATGTGGCGCTGCCGGCCACTGGTGTGCTGTGACACCATTCTGCAACAAAGCACAAAAACAGAGGAAATGGAGGGTCTCCCTAGGGCATGTGTGTACTATGCCACCCCATATCACTTCAAAACATCAATGGAGAGGCGTCATTGGATCCAAGACCATCAATCGAGCATCTCAATGCTTGATGGCCAAAGATCCAACCTTGCACATATTCAATAAATGCAATGCACTCTAATACCACGGCCTTATCATTAGAGGATCAAAGGCAATGGAAACAAAGGGAATTGGCTCACTTTCATCACTTTGAGTAAGAAATGGGCCAATTCACCTTAGGTTCAATGTAATGTCCAGTTGAACACGATGCAATGCAAAATGCAACATGCTCATCTAACAATGCTAAGGTGGCATGCACAAGACTCTATCATGGAAGCAATACATGCAAGATATGTTATGGAGCCAAGACCACTAAAGCAAGTAAAGAACATTACACATGAGGCATGCACCACTAATCTCAAATGGTCAAACTAGCTATGGACAGACCTAAGATACACCAAAATAGTGGCCAAAACACATTGAAACTTGGGCACAAAAAGCAAGGAATGCATACTCAACTCATGGTTTGCAAACAAGGCACAAAGCTCAACTCTCAAACACCTTGAAAGAGTGATACATATGAGAGTATGACAGGACCATATGCTTTGAAATAACATGTTAAATGACACCAAGGCATGCAAATAACTCAAGCGTAGCATGTAAGAGGCCCCAAAACTCAAAGCTAGTCAAGGCATTCACACAAGAGACATGCAATACAAGGCTAAATGACTAAACCAGCTCTGGACAGAGCTCAAACATGCCAAGTTAAAGGCCAAAATATGCTGAAATGGCAGGCCAAGAGCTTAGACAAGCATGCATACAAATTGGCTCATGATCAAGGCACAAGGCACAACTCTTTGAAGCATTGAAAGAGTGGAATATGTGAGAGTGTGACTGCACCATACACACTAAAATCATGTAATAAATGAGGCTAAGGCATGCAATCATCACATTCAAAGCATGTTAGGGACCTTAAACCCAAAGCTAGTGAAGTCTAACTACACTATAGCTATACAAAGCAAGGCATATATAACCAAGACCACTTAAAATAGACCTCAAGCATGTTAAATCAGTGGTAAAAATGTGCTGGAGCATAGCTAACACATGCTAAAATGATGAACTAAAGCATGGAGCATATTAGGCCAACAAGCATGATTATACTACAAGTATGAGATGCAAGCTACCAATGACAACCAAAAATAGAGTTATGGCAGGTCCAAAAAGTCACAAAATCATGCTTGAGCTAAGTCACAAAAGAGTAGGAAAGCATGCTCAAGTATGAGACCAACAAGGCAAGCAAGCAAGACAAGAGGAGAGGGGACCACCCCCTTCCATTTGAGACCTCAAAACAAGTTTTTCACCACTGAAATTCCTCTGGAATTTAGTGGTTAAAAGGCCAAAACAAGATGGTTTCAAAGGCCTCAAGAGATAGCACAAAGTATAGCAAACAAGCCACAAAAGAGAGGGGGAACACCCCTAACCCCAACAAGGCCTTAAATAACCATTTTAAACACTTACAAATAAAGCTTTTTGTAGTTAACAACCAAGCCTAAAACAACATGCAAAGGTGGCTAAGATGGTATACAAAAATAAGCTTAAAAGGGGAAAATGCTCACCCTTGGAGCACAACAGCAAAACAACTAGTTCTCTGAGCCAAAACCAGCTTTTGAGTCCAAACAAGACCCTCAATACCTTAGCAACAAGTCAATGGTTTTTACTAGGTGTTGTAGTGCAAAAGTGTGAAGAAAATACACTTTAAAGCACTATTGAGCACAATATATATAGAGAGAGTGAGGATTCTAGAGAGAGAGATATGTTCAGCTCTCCAATTTTCTGAACCCTCAATAAGGGGAAGCACCCCTCCTTTAATAGAGCAATGCAAGCACAAGCTTGCTTGACAAGCTTAAACCTGCCTTCATCCCTCCATACACGCTCAGTGAGCCACAGCTGGCTTAAAACATCTAACAAAATATCTGCTGAAACAAGGTGGCCTGCCGGCCATCAGTGGTGACCGGCAATGCCTCATTTATGGCCAGCAGGGCATACACCATGGCCGGTCACCCTCTCTGATGGTCGGCCACCCTCTCTGATGGCCGATAGGCCACCTAGAATACCACAAAGAAAAGACCAACACATGGTCCAAAAATGAGACATAATGGAAATAGGGTTTGGAAGATCAAACCTGGAGCATTCCGTTACGAAAGTTGAACACTCGACGAGCAATCAACCTTGTTGCTGGATGTACCTGTAAGCATATCCAAGTCTTGAGGACGGTCAAAAATGGATGTCTACACAATCGCATGCGTGCGTGGGTGGTAAGTGGTCGGGTCGAATGGCCTCAACCTTAGTTGCAGTAGCTCAGGCTCGGGCCCTAGTGAGTATACTTCCTCTGCCACAAAATCAACGGCGATGTCATCTGTTACCCCGTCAGCCTCATCGGCCACAACAGCTATAGGCGAAACCTCAAGAGGTGCATCGTCATGTGGGATATCATCCGCCATATGGAAGTGGGTGAAAATTGGGTAAAGAATGGAGAAAATGAGGAAAAAGAGGAAAAACCTAAAAAAGTCAACCCTAGGAGAGAGAAAACGAGAAAAAAAGTCAAAATCCAAGAAAATTCGTGAAATCCAAGAAAAACTCCAGGGAAATAAGCCCAAAGTGATGAAAACCTAAAAAATTAAAAAAAAAAAACAAAATCTGATCGATTCAAAATGTAGAGGGTTAAAAGTGTTTTACGAATAAAGTTTGCGTGGGGCGTTAGAAAACGTGTATAAAGCGCAAATCTAGAGAGAGGAATCACCTAGAGAGAGAGGGAGGGTTTTCGGTGGTGTGGGTGTGTGAAAAATGAAGTTTGGTAATGTCTTAAAAGCGACCTGAGCCAAAATGCCCGAAATACCCACAGGTGGCCAGCCATCCCCCATTTGTGGCCGACTGGCTCTTTTTGTGGTCCTGAGCTGATTTTTGTTGCACTTTTGTCTAAGCAGTGTATGAAAGGTCTTGTTTTGGTTTGGAGAAGAAGAATTGAAGTATTTGAAGCTGGTGGAGATTTCAAGGATCTCGAAATCGTGTTATGGTTCCACCATTCCAATTCTCCCAGTTTCTCCGGTGCATGAATGTGTTCGGATCTTGAGACAGAGCGAGTTGTATCCTTTTTGAGAATTTTGAGGAACCTCCGAGTGGTAAGTCGGAGATCGTTATAAGGTGTCTTTAAACACTACTTTCTATTTGTCATTTTTATTCACGTATCTATTATCTTGCATAGAACATGCATTAATTATTTCACGTGTCTATTAATTATTTCTGTTATCTATTTTGTTGCATGGAGCATGCATTATCATTGCACTCGCATCAATTATATCGCATTATGTCACATTCATGTGCGTTGTGCTTTTGAGTCTTGTACCCACCCTTGTCACATGAGTGCGATTTCTCCCCTTAACCTCTCTACGCGAAAGTGTGGCTTGGTTTGTTCTTGTTACCTTGCTACGCGAAAGTATAGATTGGTTGTTCACATTCCTCGCTACGCGGAAATATAGTTTGGTTGTTCTTGTGTCCTCTCTACACGGAAGTGTAGTTAGGATTACCTTGCTGCACAGTAGTGCAACTTAGTTCGTTGGTCCACCTTGCTACGCGGTAGTGTAGTTTGGTTGTTCTTTTGTCCTCTCTACACATAAGTGTGGTTAGGATTACCTCTCAATGTAGTAGTGTAGTTAGGGTTATTTCCTATTATTCTCTCTTCGCGGAAGTGTAATTAGGATCACCTATATACGCGGTAGTGTAGTCTGGTAGTTCTTGCATCCTCTCTACGCGGAAGTGTAGTTAGGTTCACCTTGCTACGCGGAAGTGTAGCTTTTTTTTTTTTTTCCTCGCTATGTGGAAATGTAGCTTGGTTCGTTCTTGTACCTCTCTACACGGTAGTGTAGTTTGGTTTGCTTCTTGTCCTCTCTACACGGAAGTGTAGTCAGGATCACCTTTTACGCGGAAGTGTAGCTTGGTTTGTTCCTGTCCCCTTTTTACGTGGAAGTGTAGTTAAGGTTGTTTCTTGTTACCTCTCTACGCGGAAGTGTAGTGGGAATTGTTTCTTGTTAAACCTTTCTACACAGGAGTGTAGTTTGGCTTGTCTCTTGTTAACCTTTCTGCGCAGAAGTGTGGTTGGGATTGTTTCTAATACGCAGAAGCGTAGTTTTCTCATATATTGATTCAACTGTTGCATTACATTGAATCTCATTTTTGAGTGGTATGCTCATTTGTATTCTCAATTGTTGCATAGCATCATTCGTTTATAATTTCACATTCTGCCCCTGAACTACGCTGGTTTGATTCCTTGCAAAGGGATATGTAGGCAACTTTCGAGTTCAACCAATTTAATTTTATGTCTTGATTGTTTGCCCAAGTCTTACGGCCTTGTTGAAATGGGTCGTCTCTGGGCTTGGACATTCACTCATGTCATTCTATGACTTCGAGCTCTGTTAAAGAGGGGCAATTGTAGACACCCCATTTTTTACCTCCCATAAGACTTAGGCACCTATAGCTCGACCTTTTCGACACCCTTTTCGGAAAATCAAAAGAAAGCCCTACAGTTTGAACTCCTGCGGTTCTGAATCTAATCTCACAAGTGCAATATGAAATTGATAAACACCAAAGAGTCCAAATCCGGCAAATCTTTTTTGGAAAATTGATTTTAGGATCAAAAATGCCAAAATTAGACTGCTTTGTCAGATACAGAGTTACCACCTAAATATTTTATTTTTTGGAAAATTTAGGAAACCCATGACTTGTGCCAAAGGCCACGTGTCTGTCATCACCAAAGTTGCCTCGACTCGGGAACTTAGGTACGAGAGGGAAATGTCATGAATTGAGCACTCTCGCTCGCCCGATCAAAGATCAGCCTCTACTAATCATGATATGATTTTTATGTACATTATGTGTTCTTGTTCCAGTTATTAGGCTAGCTTTACTATGTGATGCGCACAAGCAAGTATAGACTAGTTTGCTTAAGTTGGAACAATTCAATTCATGTTTGTTTTTACGAAAATGGTTTGAAATTGACACCTTAAGTGGGCTTAAAAGTTTGTGAATTTGCCACCAAACATAGTGGGCTTTAAAACGGATTTGTCATTCAACAAAGTGGGCTTAAAACATGCATTCGTTAAATCGTTCCAATTCAAACAACAAGCCTTCATCCACAGGCATTCAAGCAGTTTATCAAATAAGCATTTAGCCTCATGGCAAGCATGCTAGACATGGCAACACTCACATTCATGCAAGTATGCTAAAGCATAAAACTCACCTAGTACTTTGAGCTAAGAAGATATGAGTTAGAAAACTATGCATGATTCCTAACTATACAAGATGCCTAATGCGACACATGTAATATGCAATTTAATAGACTCGGCTACTAATATGGTAGATGAAGTAATTTAAATAACATGTGATTAAGCATGTATTCAAACAATTATTGAAATGGCAATGCAGTTTGAATGATGCGCCAAGCCTCAATGCATGCAATACGAATGAATGAATGCAAGCATAAGGTATGCTAATTGAAACATGTCTCTAGTCTAACCATCAAAGGCAGGTAAATAAAAGAGAGAAAGACGTGGGGTTGGAAGACATACATGCACGCACGCACACTTCTTACAACATTACACCCTCGCGAAGGAGGGTCCGAATGAAACTAGCTAAGCTACACTACTTAAATAATTATTTACAACACTTTGAATAAATAAAAAGCTTACTCTAAGCTAATTAATTATTACAACGCACTTAACTAATTAATTAATTAGACTAACCTATTTAATTAATTAATTACACAACATGAACTATTTAACTAATCTACTTAAATAGTTACAACATTTGCATGAATTAGCTACAACTAATTAACTAAGCATGTTAACTAAATGGCCTCAGGAAAGAAGGGATACGTGCATGCTCAGTTTTTCACTTGAAGAACATCCACTGTCTGCCACTAATTGCCTTTGTTGCACAATACTTACACTGTTTTCCTCCTCCAAATCAACACTGCTCTACTTCAAAAGCACAATACTGAATTTTTCACTGGTGGCCGGCCGGCCACAGATGAGGGTTTGTTGGCCAACACTAAGGGGTTACCGGCCATTAGAGATGGCCTGCCGGCCACTAATGAGGGTTTGCCGACCACGGAAGCCAAGTCTTTCCTTGTTGCAACAGAGGACAAAATAGAGCAAGAAACGGGTGGTCTCACAGGTTGTTTGTACCATGTATCACCCCTTACCATCAACACAAGCTCAAATGAGTGATATAATTGGCCCTCAAACCATCAATCAAGCAATTTCCATTCATGATTGCTAAGGGACCAATTTGTACAAGTTCAATGAATGCAAAACAAGACTCAAATGCCATCATGTATGATCAAGGGCAACAGAGACCTTGGAAAGTGGCACATTTCATCACTTTTGAGTATGAAATGTCCTATTTTTCTTGTGTTCAAATTAATGTCTGATTTGAACACATACAGTGCAATACAAAGAAATGCTTATCTTGCCACTTGTACTTGCCAATTTTGTTTACACATTTTAGTTACCAAATCATTCTTTAATCAATTTGTCCATTGGTGAGTGTCATTTAAGATGAAAGAAGTGTCAACCGAGGGATAATGTAAGGTAAGAGAGATATCATGCCGTTGATAATGAACCCTCAAAGAGGATTAAACCATTAAGCATGGCCTCAATCTCAAGTTTAAAGGATCCCAAGCTTGAAATAACCCTCAAAAGCAAATGAAAGAGTGAAGTAAAGAGGGGGGTTGTAGAGTTTATAGTGCTGAAATGGAGTGAAAAACAATACCAAAAGATGCTACCAACTCAAACAAGAGGTGTCTAAGACCCTAAAACACCAACTTGTGAAGACTATTATACTACAACCATGTAAAACAAGACTCAAATGAACTAACTAGCCCAAAACAGAGCTAAAGTAGGTTATTTCAAAGGCTAAAACTTGCTAGACTTGAGCTAAGTTAAGCTAGAAAAACATGCTAACATGTAAAGCTAATTAAGCATGCAAACAAGACATAAGGAGGGGAGGCTAATCCCTCTAATTTTGGACTTCAAAATAAGTTTTTGCCACTGAAAAACCTCTGAAATTTAGTGGTTAAAAGGCCCAAAAAAGTTGGTTTGAAAGTGGTGAACAAAGATACAAAAGCTTTACAAACAAATAAGTAAGAATGGTGAACCACCCCCTAACTGAAAATGGCCTCAAACCACCACCTTTAGACCACAAAAATAGAGTTTTTTACTGTTCAAAATCAGCCCCAAAATAGTTGAAAGAGATGGAAAAACAAGTATGGAAAACAAGTGTAAAAGGAGAGTGTTATACCTCTTGTAGCAAGCAACAATTTTAGGCACAAATTCGAGTCAAAAACACCTTCTAAAGCTCCAAGAGGGCTTCAAGGGACCTCATCTCAAAAGTGATCAAGTTTGGTTAAGGAGGTATAGGCAAAAGTGTAGTATATTTAAGCTATTGTGCACAATTTTGCAAGAGAGAGAGGGAGAGACTCCCAAAATTTTTCTAACCTTGAAATATGAGAGATAGGTCATATATAGAAAACAAGAGCCTCAGGTCTAAATATCAACAAATGGACAGCTGGAACTTTGTGGAAATAGCTGGAGGAAAATATCTACAAAAAATCTGATTTTTTCACATCAGTGGCCTGCAAGCCATCAATGGTGGAAGGAAAAATACATTAGTGGATGAAGCCCCCCAAAATGTGGGTAAATCTACTGAAAAAAAGATCAAAATTTTCACTACTGGCCGGTAGGCCACCATTTGTGGCCAGCCACAAAAATCTATTTTTTGGCCCAATTTCAAACAGGCATATCTCCTTCATCCGGAATCCTTTTCAAGTCATTCTTGAGTCTAAATTGAAGCCCCGAAAGTCTAATTTCCAATGGTGGCATCTTCACATCTAAATTATAAGTGTGAAAAGAGATATGCTTATTTTAGTAAAGGCTACTCAGTTTTGTCCAAACCGGATTCATGCCTAATTTCTCCCAAATAAGTTTTCTTCCCTCCTCTCCTATTTTCTTCAAATCCAAACCTAAAAATAAGGGTTATGTTTGGTTTGGATTTCTAGAGTGATTTTTGGAAAAAAAATTTAAAAAATTTGTTTGGTTTGTAAATTTTCCAAAATAATTTTCAAAATCACTTTCTCTCTCTTACCTATCAATCAATCACTTTTTCTCTCTCCTCTCTCCTTTTCAATCACTTTTTCTCTCACACACATCTACTCAATTATAACAAAATATCAAATCACTCCAAACTCCCAAACTCCAAAATTACTTTCAAAATACACAACCGAATACACCAAAAAATTTTCTAAACTCTCTCCCCAAAACAATTTTTAAAAACTACTCTTCCAAAACCAAACCAAACATACCCAAGATGTTTTGAAAGATTTTTCAAAGAGTTTACCTTTCTTTCATTTATTTCCACTTTGTCCTTGCTCAGTTTACCGAAAAGTGCAATTTTATCGAAATACAAGTCTCGGAACATCGTAGAAGCATTTTCAAAAAATTGTTTTGAAAAAGAGGGTTTTAAGGTCTAAAATAATTTTGGTCCAAAATGGGGTGTAAGGTTGGGAGTTAGAAGCTCTTCTTGCTGACGAAATTGAGCGATTGCACAACATAGCCTTCATCCTCGAGTAATCAACCTGAGGCGCCCAAATCTTAAGGGCGGTCAAAAATGGGGTGTTTACAGTTGTCCCTCTTTGACAGCGCTCGAAGTCATGAAACGATGTGAATGAAAGTAAAAGCCCGAAGACGACCTAGTTTGACAAGGCCGTAAGATTTGGGCAAACAAACAAAATGCAGATGCAGTTGGTTGAACCCGAGGGTTGCCTATGTATCCCGTTGCAAGGAATCAAACCAGCGTAGTTCAGGGGCAGGATAGAAATGATACACAGTGTAATGTAGTTTGAAAGTTGGACTCACATGCTACACGAAGCTAACTATTTTGAAAAACCTTATGATTATGCGAGGTAATACAATAAACAGTAATAGATACAATAAGCAAGAATACAACATATGAATGAGTAGCTTCAAGCTTTCATGCAAAAAGCTGTAAAACAAACTCCAACCACGCCAAAACACAAGACGAGGAAAGAAAACACTGCTCAGGGTAAATTGAGAATTGAAAATCGTTTGGGGTTGCGTTTCACGCGTCCCGAGATAAAACACGCCCAGGCTCGCGCATCACACGCCTGAGATACTCTAATTATGCTGAAATCATGAGAAGAGAAAAAAAAGCTGCTCAGGTTCGCGCTTCACGCGTCCTAAGATGAAACACGCCCAGGTTCGCGCATCACGCGTCTTGAGATACTCTAATCACGCTGAAATCGTGAGAAGCATTCCTGAGAAAAACACTCGGGGGTGCGTTCCACGCGTCCTGAGATAAATTCCAAACATGCTGAAATCGTGTGAGGAAAAGACCACTCTAACCACGCTGAAATCATGAGAAGAGGTCCTAAGAAAACTACTCAGGGGCATGTTCCACCTGTCCTAAGATAAATTCCAAACACGCTGAAATCGTGTGAGGAAAAGAATAGTCTAACCACGCTGAAATCGTGAGAAGAGGTTCTAAGAAAACTACTCAGGATCGCGTTCCATGCATCCTGAGATAAATTCCAAACATGTTGAAATCGTGTGAGGAAAGGAACACTCTAACCACGCTGAAATCATGAGAAGAGGTCCTAAGAAAACTACTCAGGAGCGCGTTCCATGCGTCCTGAGATAAATTCCAAACACGCTGAAATCATGTGAGGAAAAGAACACTCTAACCACGCTGAAATCATGAGAAAGGGTCCAAAGAAAAATTCCAAACACGCTGAAAATGTGTGAGAAAAGAGAACATTCTAACCACGCTGAAATCGTGAGAAGAGGTCCTAAGAAAACTACTTAGGAGCGCGTTCCATGCGTCCTAAGATAAATTTCAAACACGCTGAAATCGTATGAGGAAAAGAACACTCGACGCTGAAATCATGAGAAAAGGTCCTAAGAAAACTACTCAGGGGCGCGTTCCACGTGTCCTGAGATAAATTCCAAACACGCTGAAATCGTGTAAGGAAAGGAACACTCTAACTATGTTGAAATCGTGAGAAGAGGTCCTAAGAAAACTACTTAGGAGCGCGTTTCGTGCGTCCTGAGATAAATTCCAAACACACTGAAATCGTGTGAGGAAAGGAACACTTTAACCACGCTGAAATCATGAGAAGAGGTCCTAAGAAAAATTCCAAACACGCTGAAAACGTGTGAGGAAAAAGAACACTCTAACTACGCTGAAATCGTGAGAAGAGGTCCTAGGAAAACTACTCAGGAGCGCGTTCCATACGTCTTGAGATAAATTCCAAACACGCTGAAATCGTGAGAAGAGGTCCTAAGAAAAGTCCAGGGGGACAATGATCCTAAACGCTGCTCAGCGTAAAAGGATAAATGATACAAGATAACACAAGATGCAAATAAATGCAATAAGTGCGATGATATGATACATGTTACAAGCAATGTAGTGCATGATGTTTTGGGAATGCAATAAACAAGCAAAGTGGTGCTTTAGAAAGCACCTCATGGGGCGAGTGGCAATAAACCGCTCTACTCTAATTGGGATATCCCATTGTGTTCTTCGAACTCTTACTTTCAACTCACAGTTCAAAGGCCCTCAAATGCTGACAAGGGTTCTTCATGTAGAAGCCATGGATGCCGCTTTTCTTCTTGATCATATTCACAACTTTCTCTGTTCTCCAACGGGGTGGCAGACTAGGTTGGTTCAGTATCCAGAATTGAGGCACACACATGCTATCTCAATCTATGAGGCTGCCATATAGATTTCAAGCCGAGGATACACCCCTGGGAATTTAAACCAGACTTTAGTCTCGGAAATTCCAAACCTTTGTGTTCTAGGCATCGCCATTCGAACTCTAGTTTCCACCGTTGCAGTTGGTCTCCTAGGAACTCATTGCAAACATAGCCAAGATGCCTCTGGTAGGGAATGGTACTCAGGGAGAGCACTTCTGATCGCTATTCTGGCTTGAAGCAGGCTTGAGCTTGAGCTTGAGCTTGAGGTAGAGGTACACTCATACTCCGGAGAAAAGACAAGGCCTGAGAAGGTGCATCTGTAATGCAATCTTGAAAATTACTGAAATTGAAACACACTAAGATGCTCCAAATTTTCCCTATTTTCTTTTGCTTTGCAATCTAGAACCCATGTAGCTTCAGATATGTCCTTGTTCTAAATCTCTCTCTATTGATCGAGGTTTGAACCTATAGTTTATGAAAGAAGGAATTATGTTTTGTACATCCTGTTGGGAATGGCACGAAACTCTGAGCACAAAACGATTTATTTTTGCAATTGAAACCAAGAATGAGTTCTTAACTGGGTATTGAGCCTACGACTAACCACAGTCAAAACGACTCAACAAAGGAAAAACAAAGTAAAACAACCTGAACACAAACATTTACACTCGAAACGACTCAAAACAAGAATCAAGACAAACAAAAACAACAAACACAACACTTGGATGTTTTCCGCTGGTGGGAGACCTCTCGGTTCATGGTGAGCCCACTACTTCTCCAGGTATTGTTTCCTACCCTTTCTCATTTGTCATTCTCATATTACTTTGGCACTCAATCTCTTTTTCTTTGAAAAGCCTTTTCCTTACTTTTTCTCTCAGCTCACATCTCTCTATTCTTTAATCTCTCTTATTTTTTATCCCTTCCCAGGTGTGGTTGGTGGATAAGCTGAAAGTTGTGGGCTCTTGCCCTTAGCATTCTGCTAGATTCTCCTTCTTTCGCTCACAACTAGTAAGCTTTCCCATATAGGGGTTGTGGTGCGATTGGACGTGCAACAGATCTACAATAGACATCACTTAGCGATGCCCTTAGCTTCACTTGACCGAGATGAGTTACGGCATATCCCACCAGTAGGTATAAAATTGATTGGTCTCACACATTGTATTTTCTAATTCCCCATTCCGGTTCAGACACCAATTTGGATGCAATCGTCCAGATGAGGGAATCGAATATCCAACTTTATTTCCAGTTCGTGCTTCGCACTTCATACCTCATTACTTGGAGGGTGAGAGATTTTTGGCCTCCCTGCTGCTAACTTCAGTTGTGCCCTTTCTGGCAAGTAGAGTGCCCTTTCTGGCGAGTATGGTGCCTTTTCCGGCAAGTATGATGCCCTTTCTAGCAAGTATGTTGACAACGAGGAAAAGACAGAAAATCGGACTCAACTATGCCCCTAGTTCATCATTTTGACCATTTTTTGTTTTGGCTTTCTACTAAAACAATTTTGACCAATATGAGAGCTAGATTAACATGCTTATTTGATTTTCTAATTTGAAATCATGCAAGTCAAGTTGTGCGCACTAAAATTTTCCCTTTTTTGGGTCCAAGAAAAGGTCCAGTTTTGGAAAAATAGAATCATTTTTGAAAAAATTAGTCAACTTCATTAAAAATCCTCAAAATTGTTTTTGCATATAGCCACTGCTTAACCAACGTGGAATTTACTCATGAGATGCACAACCTCAGATCTGAACTTGAATTGTCTTGTAGCTGAATCTTTCTAATGGAATAGAACAGTCTGATTTTGAACGAAGCTGAGCCAATTTGCACATGGATAAGATAGCCAAGTTTGAACAAGGATAAGCCAATCAACATGGACGAGCCAAGCAGGCTGAAAATGATTGGGATCGAACTTCAGGATGAAGTTGCCTACGTATCCCAAAGATGGGAATCAGGTCGTACGTAGTTCCAGGGTTTAAGGCGCACTCAGGTATTAACACTCTCCTTTTACGCTCTAACTTTTGCCAAAGTCGCCCTTTCGGGTTTTCAACCTTGCGAGCTCTGTTTTTCTTTTCTTTTCATTTCTTTTTTTCTGTTTTTCTTTTTTTTTCTTTCTTTCCATTTTTTCATTTTTGTTCTTTTTCTTTTCTCTACTCTAACTTTTGCCTGGGTCGCCCTCCGGGTTTTCGGCCCAACAAGCCTCTCAAGGATAAAAAAAGTTTAACTTGTCTATGTTGAATGGTCGTAGGATCTCTAGCGATCTGAATCCATGAGAATGGCTGTTGTTGCTGACTAAGCAGTCTTGGTGATGTAAGAGCCCGTCCAATTGGGGTCTGAATTTGCCCCTAGTGTTGTGGATAGGAACTCGATTGTCCTTCAGCAAAACTTTTCTTTTCTTCATTCGTGGGATTTTGGCTTTCTTGCCGATCTCCATTGGTTTGCGGAATGACCCATCTTTTGAATCTTTGAGCACATCTGACATTTTTGCCCCTAGTTCAAGGGTTACTTCCGATCCGGCCATGCAAGCCTTATATTGTGATTGATCGTTGAACATTCTGAATCAAAGTTTGAAAGCAAAGGGGTCGAGTCTTGAGGCTGAGAGTGATCCTACGCTGTACAATCTCAAGACCAATTCCAGGCATGTCTTCGTAGGACCACGCAAAACATTTTTGAAATCTTTTAATAAAGCGACTAATCGCTCGCGCTCTCTTGAAGACAGTGTAGAACTAATTTGGACTAAGCCAGGATCTTTCTCAGTACTCACATTAACAAACATGATCTCATTCATTAAGGGCTTAGCATGTCTCTCTTTCTCTTAATTAATCAAATTTTTGCAAATCCCAAGGAGTTCCTTCCTCTTTGTTTTCATCACAGTGTTAGAAAAGTTTTGAAAAACTTAGGTCAATGCAATGATTTCAAGGCACAGAAAAGGCATAGTTTTGGTCAATTACTACCATCCCATTTAGAACTTCTGGCTCAACTGGCTCAATGCTAGAAATAGACTCAAAAGAAAGAGTGGAAAAGATAAACACAAAACAAGAAAGTGACGTCCGAGGTAACACCCCCGAAATCACCTGACTCTAACACAATAGGACTAACTCGATACAACAAGATAGACTCGATACAACACAACAGAACTGACTCAATACCTAAGTCAGAAAGTACAATAAATAACATTTTCAAATTGCTCAAAATAGTGCATGCCATCCACCACATCTGGAGTAAAATGAGAGCCATCAGCAGGTGGGTCATCCCCCGATCACATAGTCACATTATCCCTCTAGTTCATTGATCCATTGCCGATAGACTTTGCAGGACCTGGTTGTAGACACCCCATTTTTGACCGTCCTCAAGACTTGGACGTCATCGTTTGAACACTCGATGATTATCCATGTTCGTGTTCGTCTTGAGTTCTCGGAGGTTTCGGCCGCGCGCCTTGCCTCAAGACCTCTCGACTTATTTGTTTTGTACTTGGTTGTGGACCAAGCACTTAGGTTTTTACCTCTGAGGGTAGGAAATGGCTTGTTGGCCACCCCCACACCCCACCGGCCTTAGCATATTGCCACCGGCCCTGTTTTATTGTTACCGGCCAAAAGTGTTGGCCGGTCGGCAATGTTATTGGTCGGCCAGCCATTATTTTGGTCGATCGGTCACTTTGTCTAGCCGAGACCCTTGTTTTAGCTTCTTGAGGAAGTTTGAACCTTTTGAACCCTTGATTTTTAGCTTCTTGAGGAAGCTTGAACCTTTTGAACCCTTGGTTTTTAGCTTCTTGAGGAAGCTTGAACCTTTTGAACCTTTTTAGCTTCTCCAAGAAGCTTGACCTTTTTAGCTTCTTAGAGAAGCTTGAACCCTTCTAAGCTTCCATGAGAAGCTTGGCCTTTTGCTCTAAGCTTCTAGAAGAAGCTTGACCCTTTTTGCTCTAGCTTCCTCAAGAAGCTTGGACCTTTGCACAAACTTCTTGAAGAAGCTTGGACCTTTGTTCTTCTATAAGAGAGGCCCTCCCTCTCCTTTAGAAGGGTTCCAAAATTTTGGCTAAGGCATACACATATATCTCTCTTTGTCTCTACACTTAGGCTTAGAAAGAGTGAAGTTCTTGGCCCCTTTGCACACCAACTCTTAGCCTAACACCTCCATCATCAACCTAAGGATCTTGGAGGCCATTTTCAGAGGTTGAAGGTCTGGTTTTTTGGTCTCAAAGCCGCTGGTTTTGCTGAAGCTACAAGGGTAACACACTATTCCCTCTTTTAAGCTTTATTTCGCTCCATCTTTTAGCCATACTTGAAAGCATATTTGGGCTTTGTCATAAACTGAAAAAAGTCTTATTTTGAGCTCCTTTTGAAGTTTGTTTAAGATCACTTTTGTGTTTGGGGTTGTTTACCCCCTCTTAGGCCTTGTTTGGCCTCTTTTTTGTGCCTTTTTTGTGAGCTTCGGGACCACCTTATATTGGCCCTCTCACCACTGAAATCTAGAGGGATTTTAGTGGTGGGAATGGTGTTTTGAGGTCCTAAGAAGGAGAGGGCCATCCCCTCTCCTTGTTGTCCTGTTTGTTGGCATTTTTGGCCTTACAAAGGAGGCCTTACAAAGGAGCCCTTACTTGCATGCTTCCTAAGCTTGGTTCAGGCCTTTTTTAGTGAGTTTTAGGACCTGCATGAGCTCTGTCAAGAGCTGGTTTTGTCATATTGGATGTCCCTCTTGCATGTGTGGAACAACCCTCTTTATAGCCTATCAAAGGAGCCTATCATTCTTGCATGCACAGACCATGTTTCAGTGGGTTTTTGGGGTTTATTTGGCATGACATACCTCTTAATTTTGCTGGTTTGGTAGCCTCTTTATTGCCTCACATGCTTGTAGTGCAAATCCCCTTTACTAGCTTGTGTTGCATGCTATTTTGGCCCTTGATTTTAGCACTTTTTGGCCATGCCTTAAACTGATTTTGTGCATATTTTGGACTACCTTAGCTCTATTTTTGGGTCTCATGGTCGAATGATGTTTGTTTTGCATGCTTGTAGTACAATATCCATGCTTAGCTTTGGGTTTCGAGGTCTATTGCATGCATATACTGAGGTGTTTTCATGTTTTGGGGCCATTGCACATCATATTTCAGAGCTTATGTGTATGCCATATTCCCATGTTTTCCACTCTTTAAATGCGTTTGAGAGTTGTGCATAAATGCCTCGTTTTTAGGCCATTGCGTGAACTTCATTCCTATGCATGTTGAGCCATCATTTTAGGCCATTTTCCCACTGTCTTGGACCTGCCTAGGGTCTGTTTGGGGTCAGTTTTGTCCTTCGTGCTTTGCTTTGTGTACCTCTAGTGTAATCCGCTTCACTAGTTTCGGTATTCGGGCCATCTAGCATGCAGTGGGTGACATATTTGCATGATTTGAGACCATGGTGCATCATGTTTCAGAGCTGGAAAATGTGTTGTTGTATGCCATATTTCATCCCTTGCCATGCTTAGTTAGAGTTGCATGTTGTGCCTTAGGATCGGTCCTTTGTATGCTAGTTGCATGTTTGCATGTATTTCGGTTGTCTCATTTTCATGTATGGCCACTGATCTAAGTAGGGCTAAGGTCCACTCACTTTAGTTTAAGTCCATATTGCATTGCGTATGCCATATAGTTCGTGTGCATTGAGTATGCCATTCTCAGTTCATAGCATTGCGTATGCTAGTTGCATGTTTGCATATCATCCCTCGCATGCCAGCATGATTAGGTTGCATTGCATTTAGGGTTGCATGTTAGTCACATTGTGTATGCCATCTCATTGCATTGTGTTTGGAGTAGGGTTAGTCCAAACACGGGAAACGAGGGACGTTCGTACTCCGAGTGACGAAACGTGTCTCAATTCCCAATCGCCAACACTCCGGATTACCCATGATGGAGTTTAGGACTTGTTATGCTTACATGTGCATTCATTTCACATTGAGTCGTGCAATTCGACTCCTCGGCCATCATGCATCAAGATGCGTGATTGGTGGCATGAGGATCGAAGTCTACACTCCCTAGAGCTTGTGCAATGACGGGGAGAGTGGCCATGCACACATGTGTTGAAAATACTTCGCCATGCCCCTTTCTTGCTCTCTATTGCAGCAAATCGGAATCCAGCAGCAAAAACTAGTCAGCAGCCTTCGGAAGTTTTGTACAGTGTTCTCGGACCAATTGCAAAACAGAGGCAAATCGGGGCATCGCAAGGAATTTCCCGACAAAGCGACCCGAGCACGCATGCATCTTTCATCATTCGAAACAAGAGCTGAGGCAGTCCATTTTATAGCTTGCATGCTAGTTTATTCGCTTTCCTAGTTAATTTGTTAATTAATTAGGATTTTGTAATATTTAATTAGCTAGAGTAGTTAATTATTTATTCGGACTGTATTATTTATTCGGACCCTCCGAGCGAGGGCAATTGTGTAATAAGTGTGCGTGTGTGTGATGTATGTCTTCCAATCCCACGTCTTTCTCCCTTTTATTTACCATCTTATGATGGTTAGTTTAGGGCATGTTTCAATTAGCATACTTATGCTCCCATGTTTGCATCAATTCATCTGTCTTGCATGCACCGGGCTCGGCGCATCATACTAACTGCATTGTATTTCAATTCTGAGTTGAATACGTGTTAGTTGTAGCATCATCATATGCCATCTTAGAATAGCCGAGCCTATCTTAGTTGCATACCTCTATGTGTTGCATTAGCCATCTTAACATGAACTAGGATCATGCATTGATTACTAACTAGTTTCTGTTTTGGCTCGGAGTACTCGGTAAGTGTTTATGCTTTAGCATCCTTGCATGCGTGTGAGTGACTGCCATGATAGCATGTTTACCATGAGGCTAACTGCTTATGTGATATACCTGCCTGAATGCCTGTAGGTGAAGGTTGGATTATCTAAATTGGAACAATTCATTGATTGCAAGTTTTAAGCCCACTAGATAGTGGCAAATCACCATGTTTTCTAAGCCCACTTGAGGGTGGCAAAATCCGCATTTTAGCCTACTGCGAGTAGCAAATCGCTTTCAAAAATAAACATGAAATGTTTTGTTCCAACTCAGGCGATCCAGTCTATACTTGTATGCTGCACGCATCACGTAGTAAAATCTAGGCTAATAACCGAAATAAGAGCACATAATGTTTTCAAAACTCGATATCATGGTTAGTAGAGGCCGATCTTTTGATCAGGCGAGCGGGGGTGCTCACGAAATGACCCTTCCCCAATCGTACCCAAGTTCCCGAGCCGAGGCAACTTTGGTGATGACGGACACGTGGCCTTACGCAACGAGTCAGGGCTCCCTAAATTCCCCTAAAATAAATATTTAGGTGGCGACTCTGTATCTGGCAAAGCAGTCCATGTTTGACACTTCTTTCAAAAAATCTGTTTTCAAAAACGATTTGCCGGATTTGGACTCTTTGATGATTCATCGGTCTTGCATTGCACTCTGTGAGATTAGATACAGGACTGTGACATTGAGTCCTGAACTGTAGTGAGCCCAAATGAACAAAAAGGGATTCCCTCCTGGGACGTTCGGGGATGTCTACACTGGTATGACGATGACCTTGTTGTCAATCAGATCTTGAACTTCATGGCGAAGACGATAACAACCATCAGTGTCATGACCAGTTTGTTGATGAAAGGCACAGTACTTGGCAGCATTATGCCTGGCTGGAAAGGGGATTTGGGAGAGGCCGAGGGTCAAGGGGTTTGAGATGGCCTTGTCCTACAAGGATTTGGAGAGCTTTGGACAAAGCTATGTATAGGGGATTGAAGGTGCGATTACCAGTTCTGACAAGCTTGACAGAGGGCTTCGCAGGTGTTGACTGGGTTTAATGATCTCTTATGAGTGTGGGATTAACGTAGTGAAAGGGGCATTTTTGGTACGACATTCCTTTTCCCGACTTGCCCCCTTGATTTAGAATGCTTTCATCCTAAGTGCAAAAGTGTCATCCACAATCTTTGCAACAACTGCGAGCAATTGCTGTTTGTTTAGCCTTTCGGCTTTCAAAGCCTCAACAGCCCACTAAAGATGTTCATAGGAACACAATGCCTGCCCCTACCTTGTTCTTGCCATTTGCCTTCACTTTGCCAAGGATTGGCCTTCTTCCAATAAAGCTCGTCCCAAGATTGAGGAGCCTTTTAACATGAGATTCCTAGTATGTGATGTGGTTGATGACGACAGCCCAATATCCCAAAGGCTAGATCTGCCACAGTTCTCTGAAGATCTTCAATCATGCTCATTAGCTCAGAAGTAGTAGGTTCGTAGGTTTGAGATGATTGGGGTTCGAGTGCATCCATCATACACAAGGTCCATGCTTTCTGGAATGAACACATCATGCTTGTGTAAATGGGCTAGGGTGATATATATGCTGGGGTTGTAGGTAGATGGCAGTGTATGGATTAGATTAAGATGTGGAGGTAATAGGTTAGGGGTGGCTTGAGGTCCTTTTGGTGGAGCCATGATCTCTTTGTCAATAAGATCATGGATCTTATAACGGAGATAGATGCAACGGTTTGTATCATGACCGTGCTGTAATGATAAGCACAGTATTTAGCTGAGTCATATCTTAGTGGAAAAGGATTTGGAAGGGGTCGGGGTTCTAGGAGCGATAGGTACCCTTTTTTTAGCAGCATTTTCAAGGCTTGAGAGAGACTTATGTAAAAGGATAGAAATTTCGGCTTGGGACTGAGTAGAGTGGTTGGTTTTTGGCCATTGATAAGAGTGGTGACAGTGTTTACTTTCTGAACATTTCCCAACTGTGCTACCATTAGTAGTAGCATTGAACTGCGAACAACATTCTTCTTCAAAGGCTCATTATTTCCACAAAGATCCCTTGTCTGATGCCATCCTCGATTTGAACCCCCATTTCATGAAGCTCTGGAAAGGTAAACAGAGGTAGAACGATCATCTTCTACAGCAACTTGCCATGCAGATTCCAAACAATCATCCTAATCTGATCTTTTTTGGAAGACCTTGTAGTCATCATGGAGGCCTTCGCTCTCCATCTTGTCACGAACTCTGAGAAACCCTCATTTAGTTCTTGGATGGTGGCTTTGAGATCACGAGTTGTGACCTCGATCTGTGTGTTGTAGGAGTAATTGAGCAATAAAGGCCTCAGCCATCTTTTCTCAGTTCTGTTTCACAGAGTCCTCCAATTTCGCATACCCAGATTGCGGCTATCCCAGACATGGTTCGGCTGAATAGTGACAACTTCTGGGCCTGGGTCAAACCCATTGCCTCAGAATATCAGAAAACAAATGCAAATGCACCATCAGATCTCCAGAGCATTGAAACGGTCAATATGCGGAATCTTAAATCGCTCCGGTAAGATAACTGCAGAATCAGTTATACCCGTCCTCTATATCCAGGATGGAGTTCACTCTCTGTGCTCGTTTGAATAACTTCTCCAGTTTATTAACCTTGAGGGCAGTTGGGTCAACCTCTAATTCAAACGGAGCCTTGGTTTGAGACACAGGTGCTTTGGAAGTTTGTGGTGGGATCGGCTCTGTCGGATTGCCCTGATTTCTTTTGGACATTAGCAGTATGGGTAGTGGCTCCGGGGTGTTGGGTTACCCGTGGGAGGTGCATGAGATGCAGAAGCTGCAGCCGGCTATGGCTGTTGTTGTTGCTGCAGCCTGTTTATCACCTTAGCCTGATAGGCTGTGACCTTGACCTGACGAGCAGCGTCTTGCTATAGTGCTTCAACTATTTGTTGTAGGTGCTGCATGAGTTCTTCCACATTGGATGGGGGATATTATGCCATTTAGAATCGGCGTTCGAACTCGTTGCTGAGCGAGAAGCAGATGACCGTTCCCGAACCTAACTGGACACTGGTGAACTAAAGGGTGACTGTTATAGACACTGCCACTGGTGAATCCTGCCTAACTCTCCTCCGTTTTGTACCCAGGGAGGAGTGAGGTAAACTCTGGTTGCCTCTAAACAAATTCCGACCTGACAAAGTCTATCGATACAAGTCAGAGTATCTGGGGGATATTGGAGCCTTCTGAAGCTTTGGTTCCAGGACTATCTAGTAAAAGAGAAAACAAACAGTATCTCAGCCCAATTTCACTAGAACGGATATCATCACAGCTAAATGACTGTGCTCTCTACTAAATTCTGCCCCAAAAACTGATACAACTTGGCAACTGATCAAAGCACATCCATGTACAGTTTCACTGTAAAGCACATACCAGTTAAGTAAGAGCTTAAACACTCCTATGATAGGGTAAGGTTACCCTGTCCTAGTTTCGTTAGGAACTAGGGTTGACTATTCAAGCAAAGTAGTGTCACACAATCTTGCATTCAAGTAAGCAACCTGTCCTAACTTGGAACAGTCTCTATGGCTTTCAATATGCAACTAGGTCGATTGGTCAAAAAAGGGTACCTCAGCAAGACTACTTAATATACCTCTCACACCTAACACCGAGAAGTGAAAGGAGGATCAAACGATAAATGGTAGTCCAGATCCAAGGGTTGTGTTCCTATCATGACAGAGCCCGTAAACGGTCAGCTCTCTTTGGCAAACTTGTACAAGAGAGCCCTCCATCAAACCGTTCAGGAATAGCAGATGGCAAACACTGTGACTTAGGCGCTCCGATGCAAATGCAAATGCAAAGAAACAAATAAGTTCTCTAAAATCCCCAGCGGAGTCGCCAGAAACTGTAGCTCACCTTTTTCGCGCCCCCATTTCAGAAGATCAAAAGAAAGCTCTACAGTTAAGACTCCCGCGTGTTCTGAATCTAATCTCACAAGTGCAATGTGAAATTGATAAACACTAAAGAGTCCAAATCCAACAAATCTTTTTGGAAAAATTGATTGTAGGATCAAAAATGCCAAAATTGGATTGCTTTGCCAGATACAGAGTCGCCACCTAAATATTTTATTTTTTAAGAAATTTAGGAAACCCATGACTCATGCCAAAGGCCACGTGTCCGTCTTCACCAAAGTTGCCTTGGCTCGGGAACTTAGGTACAAGAGGGGAAGGTCATGAATTGAGCACTCCCGCTCGCCCGATCAAAGATCAACCTCTACTAATCATGATATGATTTTTATGTACGTTATGTGCTCTTGTTCCGATTATTAGGCTAGCTTTACTATGTGATGCGCACAAGCAAGTATAGACTAGTTTGCTCAAGTTGGAACAATTCAATTCATGTTTGTTTTTGCGAAAATGGTTTGAATTTGCCACCTCAAGTGGGCTTAAAAGTTTGCGAATTTGCCACCAAACATAGTGGGCTTTAAAATGGATTTGCCACTCAACAAAGTGGGCTTAAAACATATATTCGTTGAATTGTTTCAATTCAAACCACAAGCCTTCATCCACAAGCATTCAAGTAGTTTATCAAATAAGCATTTAGCCTCATGGCAAGCATGCTAGACATGGCAACACTCATATTCATGCAAGTATGTTAAAGCATAAAACTCACCTAGTACTCCGAGCTAAGAAGATATGAGTTAGAAAATTATGTATGATTCCTAACTATACAAGATGCCTAATGCGACACATGCAATATTCAATTTAATAGGCTTGGCTACTAATATGGCATATGAAGCAATTTAAATAACATGCGATTAAGCACGTATTCAAAGAATTATTGAAATGGCAATGCAGTTTGAATGATGCGTCGAGCCTCAGTGCATGCAATACAAATGAATGAATGCCAGCATAAGGTATGCTAATTGAAACATGTCCCTAATCTAACCATCAAAGGCAGGTAAATAAAAGGGAGAAAGACATGGGGTTGGAAGACATACATGCACGCACGCACACTTATTACAACATTACGCCCTCGCGAAGGAGGATCTGAATGAAACTAGCTAAGCTACACTACTTAACTAATTATTTACAACACTTTGAATAAATAAAAAGCTTACTCTAATAAATAAAAAGCTCACCAATTTCTACAAGTTCAATGAATGCAAAACAAGACTCAAATGCCATCACCCTATCATGCATGACCAGGGGCAACAGAGACATAGGAAAGTGGCACATTTCATCACTTTTGAGTATAAAATGTCCCATTTTCCTTGTGTTCAAATTAATGTCCGATTTGAACACATGCAATGCAACACAAAGAAATGCTTATCTTGTCACTTTTACTTGTCAATTTTGTTTATACATTTTAGTTACCAAATCATTCTTTAATCAATTTGTCCATTGATGAGTGTCCTTTAAGATGAAAGAAATGTCAATCGAAGGATAATGTAAAGTAAAAGAGAGATCATGCCGTTGATAATGAACCCTCAAAGAGGATTAAACCATTAAGCATGGCCTCAATCTCAAGCTTAAAGGATCTCAAGCTTAAAGGATCTCAAGCTTGAAACAACCCTCAAAAGCAAATAAAAGAGTGAAGCAAAGAGGGAGGTTGCAGAGTTTATAGCGCTGAAATGGAGTGAAAAACAACACCAAAAGATGCTACCAACTCAAACAAGAGGTGTCTAAGACCCCTAAACACCAACTTGTGAAGACTATTACACTATAACCATGCAAAACAAGACTCAAATGAACTAACCAGCCCAAAATAGAGCTAAAGCAGGTTACTTCAGAGGTAAAAACAAGCTGGACTTTAGTTAAGTTAAGCTTGAAAAACATGCTAACATGTAAAGCTAATTAAGTGTTCAAACAAGACACAAGGAGGGGAGGTTAACCACTCCAATTTTGGACTTCAAAATGAGTTTTTTGCCACTGAAAAACCTCTGAAATTCAGTGGTTAAAAGGCCCAAAAAAATTGGTTTGAAAGTAGTGAACAAACATACAAAAGCTTTACAAACAAATAAGTAAGAAGGGTGAACCACCCCCTAATTGAAAATGGCCTCAAACCACCACCTTTAGGCCACAAAAACAGAGTTTCTTACAGTTCAAAATCAACCCCAAAACAGTTGAAAGAGTTGAAAAACAAATATGCAAAACAAGTATAAAAAGGGAGTGTTATACCTCTTGAAGCAAGCAACAATTTTAGGCACAAATTCAAGTCAAAAACACCTTCTAAAGCTCCAAGAGGGCTCAAAGGTGATCAAGTTTGGTTAAGGAGGTATAGGCAAAAGTGTAGTATATCTAAGCTATGTGCACAATTTTGCAAGAGAGAGAGATAAATGTAGAGAGAGAGACTCCCAAAATTTTTCTAACCTTGAAATATGAGAGATAGGTCATGTATATATAGAAAACAAGAGCCTCAGATCGAAATATCAACAAATGGACAGCTGGAACTTTGTGGAAACAGCTGGAGGAAAATATTTGCAGAAAATCTGATTTTTTGACATCAATGGCCGGTAGGCCATCAGCGGTGGATGGAAAAATACATTAGTGGATGGCACCCCCCACAAGTGGGTAAATCTACTCGAAAAAAGGTCAAAATTTTCAATACTGGCCGGCAGGCCATCATTTGTGGCCGGCCACAAAAATCTATTTTTTTGGCCCGATTTCAAACAAGCATGTCTCCTTCATCCGAAATCCTTTTCAGGTCATTCTTGAGTCTAAATTGAGTCCCCGGAAGTCTATTTTCCAATGGTTGTATCCTCACATCTAAATTCTTAGTGTGAAAATAGATATGCCTCTTTTAGTGAAGGTTGCTCAGTTTTGTCCTAACCGGATTCATGCCTAACTTCTCCCAAACTAGTTTTCTTCCCTCCTCTCCTATTTTCTTCAACTCAAAACCTAAAAATAAGATGTTTTGAAATATTTTTCAAAGAGTTTACCTCTCTTTCATTTATTTCTACTTTGTCCTTGCTCGGTTTACTGAAAAGTACAGTTTTTAACGAAATACGAGCATCGGAACATCATAGAAGCATTTTTAAAAAAATATTTTGAAAGAGAGGGTTTCAAGGTCTAAAATAATTTTTGTCAAAAAAGTTTTGGTCCAAAATGGGGTGTAAGGTTAGGAGTTAGCAGCTCTTATTGCTGACAAAATTGAGTGATTGCACAACATAGCCTTCATCATCGAGTAATCAACCTGAGGCACCCAAATCTTAAGGGCGATTAAAAATGGGGTGTCTACAGTGCCACAGATTGATCACCCAATGATGAATAAATACGCTATGCAATTGCACGATTTCCTCAACATGAAGCCTTAGTTTTGAGTCTGAAAAGCCTACAAATCTTGCACCACTTTTGGACCAAAACAGTATTTTTCTAAGCCTGATGGCTCAAAGGCTTGCAGGCCAACTAGTGGCTGGCTGGCCAAAAGTTTGTAGCCGGCCGGCCAGTTGTTCCGATAAAATAGATATTTTCTTGCCAATTGTGCCAGTTGTTCCCATAGGTCCATGCAATGCACCAGCTATCTCTATACTGATATTTTCAAGATAGTAACATATTTTTCTATATATACTTGACCCCCCTCCCCCCTCTCTCTAGAATTTAGGTTAGAAAAATTTTGTGAAGAAAAATTCTTGAAAAATATTTCTCCCTTTCTACCTTGCAACCTATATACACCTTACCTAAACTCCCTAAACCAAATTTTGAGGGTTCTTTGTTAAGGTTATTGAGGTTGAATTTTAGCTCTTAAGGGTGGGAATTTGTTGGTTTGAAACTCAAAGTGTTTCTCCTCTTCAAGAGGTATAACTCCTAACTCTTTTAAACCACTTCTTTCCGATCTTTATTTACTATTTTTGGATTGTTTTTCAACTGTTTTTATGGGCTGAAACTTGTGGCTTAAAGCTATTAAAGGTAGAGGGGTGACCCACCCTTGTTTGAACCTTATTTCTCAAGCTTTTGCCCTTGTGTTTCCTATCTTTTTCTCAGCTTTTTACCACTGATTTTTAGAGGTTTTCAAAGGCTGAAAATGTTGTTTTGAGGTCTCAAAAATGGAGGGGTTAGCCACCCTTCCTCATGCTTATTTACTAGCTCAATTTCTTCTTTAGCTAACTTTTTCAAGCTTTTCCATGTAATTTTCAGCACTGTTTTTGGCTATTTTAAAACTGTTTTAGGTTGTTTATTTCATTTATGCTTTGTATAACATGTTTGTAGTGTAGTTGTCCTCATAGGTTTAGTGGTTTAGGCCTTAGTCACCAACCTTTTTGAGTTGATAGCATTTATTTCATGCTTTTCAATTTTTTGTTCACACATAATCATCTCTGCACTCTCCCTCCTTTCTTTGCTTTTTTATTTCTTTGAGAGTTATTTCAATGGAGTGTTGTTTAAGCTTGAGAAAGAGACCCTTCAATGCTAAATGGTTTAATCTCTTCAGAGGTTCATTACCAGGGCATTACCTCTCTTTCATGCCCAAAACAACTTCTTATTTGACACTTCTCTCCATTTAGTGGACTTAACTATCATTTTTGGACTAAAATGACTAAGAAATGGATGGTAAAATTAAATTTGGGTTTAATCGGACGTTAATTGAACCCATTGAGTGTTGAGTCATTTCATACTTTTATTGATGAAAATGGTTCAAGATTCAAGGTTTATTATTTCACTTGATCAATTCCATGATAGAGAGGAGGCTTGTAGGTCTTTCGTTGTCATTTATTGAGATTTTGTCCCTTGATTGATAAACCATCACGCAACAAGTTTACATTGATTGATGGCTTGCGAATCAAGCCTACCCCTCCTTTGATCTGTTTGATGATAAGGAGAGGTAAGGTGGACAAACATCCCCTGAAAATACTCTGTTTGTGCTCTGTTTCATGTCTATTGCAGCAGGTCAGTAACAAAAACTAGTGGCCAGCCGGCCACCTCACTATACGGCCGACCACTTCTTCTGGCTGGCCGACTATCTCTTTTCAGCCAGGCAGTGTATTTTTCCCTGCAAAACAGAACAGAGGCTAGGGAAAAACAGTTCAATTTTTTGACTGCGCAACAGAACCATTCTGGCAGCAGAATAGAGGCATTTTCGGGTGGAAATCCGCATTCACACATGAGCCATTCCTCATTCCTTAGGGCTCGTTAAAATTATGTTTAATAGTAGTTTGTTGTACCTAAAGTAATGGACTTGTAATAACTAATTACTTAGTTAATTAATTCCGTATTGTAACTAATTAGTTAGTTTAATTCTAATTTGTATTAATAAGGTAGAATAGCTAGTTAATTTTTGTGTCGTAATTAATTAATTAGTTAGAATAGCTAGTTAAGTTTACATTGTACTTAATTAATTAGCTAGAATAGTTAGTTAATTTGTGGCGTTGTAATAATTAGCTTAATTAGCTAGGACATTCATTCGAACCTTCTCGTGCAAGGGCGAAATTGTAATATTGTATATGTCTTCCAACCCCCATTTATTTCTCCCTTTTATTTACTCGCTTATGATGGATAGCATATTGCATAATATTTTACTTAGCATTTTCCATGATTTGCCTCCATTTGTCTTGCATGCATAATGGTTCAGCTCATCATACTAATCAATGTCAGTTTCATAGTCTTTACTCAAATACGTGCTTAACTGTATGCCATCAAATTGATTCAAATATCATACTAATAGCCGAGCCTATTAATTGCATGTTGTATGTGTTGCATTAGTCATCTTACATATTAAAGCATGCATTTAACTAACTATTTTCTTTCTTTTGGCTCACCTCGGATAGTTGGGGTAAGCATTTCTTTGCTTTAGCATGTTGCATGCGTGTGATTGTTGTCATATCAAGCCTAATACCATAAGGCTAAGTGCTTAAGTGATATACTTGTCTAGATGCCTGTGGATGAAGGCTAAATTGCTTAACTTGGGATGATTTGATTAAATGTGCACATGAGCCCACTTTTTCAAGTGATGCATTCACAAACTCTTTCAAAACACACATAAAATCAAAATGATCCAAATTTTGCAAATTAATCTATACTTGTGTGCATCACATAGTAAAGACAGCTTAATAATCGAAACAAGAGCATATAATGTGAAATAAGAATCAGATCATAATTAGTAGAGACCAATCTTTGATTTGGTGAGTGGGGTGCTCAATTCATGACCTTCCCCTCTCATACGTAAGTTCCCGAGCTGAGACACTTTGGTGATGACGGACACATGACCTTTGGCACGAGTCATGAGTTTCCTAAATTTCTCAAAAATATTTAGGTGGTAACTCTGTAATCTAGCAAAATAGTTCTTTTTTGGCATTCTGATTCAAAATCGATTATTCAAACGATTTGCTAGATTTGGACTCATTTGTGTTTATCTATTTCACATAGCACTTGTGAAATCAGATTCAGAACCATGGTAGTCTAAACTGTAGGGTTATCGCATCCAAAAGGAACACGAAAAGCAAGCTACAAGAGTTTTTTTTTTTTTTTTATAAATGTTACATTGTTACATTTGGAAAAAGTACAGTAAGAAGTTTTTTAGTGTGTTACATTGAAATGTTACGTTCTTTGAGTGTTACATTTGAGTGTTACGTTCAGAAAAAGTACACTAAGAGTCTTTTTGAAATGTTACATTTAATAATTTCAATATTATGAGAAAATCCATATTTATCCCTCAACACATAACAGACATGCATTTATACTTGGCCTTTTGTGTAATTCACACTAGAATTGGACCTTTGGGTCCATAAGAAAAAAGAGATGACCAAATAGTTCATAAAATTACTATTTGGAATTTATTGGTGCTTCACCCTAATTTAAACTATTTGCCTATTTTTGTTAAGTAAAATCGACCGAAAAAAGATATGTTATTTATTAAACTCAATGTAGGTATACGTAAAATGTCTAAAATAACCTTTTTTATGAGTTTAATAACTAAAATATTCAATTTTCTATCAATTTTACTTAACAAAAATAGACAAATAGTTTAAATTAAAAACAAATCGAGAATATAAGGTTTAAGTTGACAAAATTAAAAATTCAGAATTTATTTTGTTACATGGCTTAAATTTTGGATTTTTATTTTCCCTTATAGATATTTATTAAATGAATTTATGTAATTAAGTTATACCATTTTAAAATTTTTGACACAAAAATACAAATAAAAAGGTAAATATGGTAAAATTTATTTTTGTCACCACATGTTTAGACTTGTAAAGTAAAATATTTTATACATGTGTGGTTAGAACTAACAAATATTAAAGTTCGGACCTCCACAACAAAACAGCCCTATGCTTGAACTTTTGGCAAAAATTTCCCTACGTTTTGAGAACTACCAAGCAAGAAAATACATGTACTTTTTGTAAAATATTTTTAAAATAATAATATAGTGGAATTTCAAATTTGAATTGTTACAAATTATATTTATAATAAATTTGATTCATATATTTTTTTTTAAATGCATAATAGTACTGTATAGAATTAAATGCTTAACAAATAGGGAAATGTCATTAGCAGAGTAATATTACACAGAAAAAAAATTAATTAGTACTACCGATCATACTACGCTTTAAATTTTTTACTTTTTTTTTTTTGGAAAATTCCTGAAAAAAATTTTAAAAAAAATATTAAAGAGTTAAAAATGTATCATTAATTAAAACTATTAAAAAATTATAAAAAAAATGACCTAGTTAAATTGTGAGTCAGGGTGTCATTTTTTTTTTTTACTTAACTTTGTAATTGACATTAATTAAAATTATTTAAAAATTATAAAAAATGACATTCATACTATGCTTTAAATTTTTTACTGACTAATACGCTTTATATTTTTTACTTTTGTTTGCGAAATGTTGAAAAATTAAAATATAAAAAAAGTATTAAAGAGTTAAAAATAGTGTGTCATTAATTAAATCATTAAAAAAATTATAAAAAAAAATGACGTAGTTGAATTTTCAGTCAGGGTGTCATTTTTTAGGTAATTTCGTGAATAGTCATTAACTAAAATTATTCCAAAAATTATAAAAATGACGTTGATGTCATTTTTTAGGTAACTTCGTAACTGACATTAATTAAATTATTTAAAAAATTATAAAAATGACGTAGTTGAATTGTGAGCCAGGATGTCAAATTTTTAGGTAACTTCGTGAATATATCAATAAATTATGAGCGCTTGTATAGGTAAGTACGTAAATTTTTTATTAAACTGAGGATGAGACTATATTTTTTAGGTAAGTAAGCAAATTTATCATTGAATTGCGGACGTGTAATTTTATAAAATAGAACTAAGTTCAAATATATATATATTTTTTTTAAATTATGTTATTTTGGTAAGAAAATCTATATTAAAATTTTGAATTTTTTTCCCGATTATGATATGTTGCTCTAGACTAATGAAAACAATGTCACACTAGCTGTTGTTGGCCATGGAATTTTTTATTTTTAAATATCATTTTAAAAAATTATTGATAATTACGTTTTCAATTTTTTTACTATTTTGATAAAACAACGAGACTATCTTGGTGTGGTGTTGTTAGCTACGATGTACAACTTTGGCACTTGGGCATGAACTGAGTAGCTGGCATTTAGTTAGTTTGCAACTCTTGGTCCCATCCCATCTCTCCCAAAGGAGAGTACAAAGAGAATTTTACTAGGTACTTTGAACCCAAATATTCTTGAACAAACTTGATTGATTTAAAATTTATTTGTGCTCTACTTTTTTATTAAATAGATTGAGGTTGAATTTAATTTTTAAACTCGTTTAATAATTGAATTGAGTTTGAATGAGTTTAAACTTGACTAAAATATTTAACGAGCTGAGTTTAAACTAAATTTTAAATTTTAGTTTCCGCTCGAGTTCGAACTTAATTACATCTTGACAAGCTAAACTTGATTCATTTGTAACTTTTAGTTTTATTGATACTATTGATGAATAAATAATAATTTGCACATATGTTACTTAAGTTTAAAAATTATATTCATTTTTAAAATTTAATGATGTGATAGTGTACTAGTTAATGCAACTCTCTTTTGCAATTTCTTTTTTTATAATTATCAATCAATAATCTCACTTATACATCACTGAGTCTAGAAAGCAGATAAATTAGATTATATATCATTTTTCTTTTAAATAATTTTTTTAAAAAAAATAAACATGATTATTTAAAACAAGATATACTACATCTTCTAATTGAAACTTCTGATTCCATCCCTTATAAGATGGTTAAGACTTACGTAAAGTGGTTTCACACTCCTCTTTCTCTCATCTTTTATCCTCCTAATTTTACATTATTTGGGGTCACTACAACAAAATTGAATTTTTACGGCTTGCAATGTATGCCGTAAAAACTCTTTCACGGCATGCACACAAATGCTGTTATGTGACATGCCGTGAAAAGTTCAGTGTCATTTACGACATACAGGTAAAGTTATAAAAAGTAATAAATTAAACATTAATGACATACTTTGTATGTCGTATATAATTTTTTACGACATTTTTGCCATACCATAAATCATCATACTTTCTATGGCATAATTTTGCATGTCGTAGAAGGTTATTTTTAGCATATTTATTGCATACTTTGTATGCCGTATATAATATTTTACGGCATTTTCTTGCATGTCATAAATCATTACACTTTTCATGACATAATTTTGTATGCCGTTGAAGGTCATTTTTAATATATTTATGACATACTTTGTATACCGTATATAATCTTTTACGACTTTTTCTTGTATGTCATAAATTATTACACTTTTCATGACATAATTTTATATGCCGTAGAAGATTATTTTTTAATAAGGAAAAAAAAAACAGGAATATAACCTTGCCTAACAGTATGTAGACAGTAACTTATAAAATGCAACCTGTTAACAAACCAAGCAGAAGCATCAACTATGAAGTAAGTGAAAAAATCTAATATCCATACATTAAACAACTTTCATACTAACTTCCATCCTCAACTTCTATCATATCAAGTTGATAACAATCTCAAACATACAAACCAAGAAAATTATTCAA
The DNA here is from genome assembly GCA_036172215.1 of Camellia granthamiana. Lineage (NCBI taxonomy): Eukaryota > Viridiplantae > Streptophyta > Magnoliopsida > Ericales > Theaceae > Camellia > Camellia granthamiana. Next base: position 72,724,538 of record CM069911.1, on the reverse strand, counting down.
ATTATAAGATTCACTAATCTCTAAAATACGACTTTACACTGTCATCCTCCTTGTCATCCTACTTCCCAAATAATGTCGCAACCTTTTTCCCCATGGCATCTTCAATAAATCCATGAACCTGTATAGCAAGCAACATACTTAGAATGGATCCATCAATAATGTTACAAAATAAGAGGCTTCAAGCAGATGTAAAGAAGTTTCGAAACTAAGAGACATATCAACCCAAATAAATAAAACATAAGAAAATATGATGAAACTGCAAAGACGAAAAGTAAAATTTAGTAAAAAAGAGTAAAAACTCTTTATTTACCTGTTGCGGATTTCGGTCAAGAATAGACTGCTCTTTGAACTTGAGTTTGCATGAATATTGGCGAATACCACATATGTGCATTATTCCATGGTGATTAAGGTACACTTTACCAAGGATAAGATTACAAATGGGTGTTGTGACCTGAGAACAGAATAAACAAGTTTTAGGAGGGTGTGCCATAAAAGTAAAAGGAAAATAACAGAAGTAAGATTAAAACAGCCTAGCATTCCTTATTCTGCACAAACACAACCATATCACAGTGCACACCTACCTTGCTCCACTGGAAAACCTCACCATCATCAAACTCCTAGAGTTCCAATAAGGTCAAGTTGAGTTGATGTCCCCCAAAATTTGGTTCTAAGGTTACTGTCACCCCAGAATTTCCAGCCTTTTCCTTCGCAATGGCAGGCAACAACTATCGTGTTTCGCCAAATAACAAAGATCTAGGCTGAAGAGAATTAACATGAATGACCAAACAAAATACAAGGCTCCAAGGCCGAGATAAGGATCTAGGCTAAAGAGTGATTGGCTGGAATAACCAACTTTTAGTACTCTTCAGCCGAGATAAGGATCTAGGCTGAAGAGTGGTTGGCTGGAAAAACAAACTTTCTTCTCCTCAGCCGAGATCAAGATCTAGGCTGAAGAGGCTGGCTGGAAAAACCAACACTAACTTCTCCTAAGCCAAGATAAGGATCTGGGCTGCAGGAAGTTTGACCGGAATAACCAAACACTTCATTCTAGGTTGGTAGGAATAACCAACTTTGAGCTCTCTTCAGCCGAGATACAGATCTAGGCTGAAGAGTGGTTGGCTGGAATAACCAACTTTGAGTACTCTTCAACCGAGATAAGGATCTAGACTGAAGAGTGGTTGGCTGGAATAACCAACTTTGAGTACTCTTTAGCCGAGAAAATGATCTAGGCTGAAGAGTGGTTGGCTGGAATAACCAACTTTGAGTACTCTTCAGCTGAGATAAGGATCTAGGCTGAAGAGTGGTTGGATGGAATAACCAACTTTAAGTACTCTTCAGCCGAAATAAGGATCTGGGCTGAAGAGTGGTTGGCTGGAAAAACCAACTTTAAATACTCTTCGGCCGAGATAAGGATCTTGGCTGAAGAGTGTTTGGCTGGAATAACCAACTCTGAGTACTCTTCAGTCGAGATAAGGATTTAGGCTGAAGAGAATTAACAGGAATGACCAAACAAAACACAAGGCTCCAAGACCGAGATAAGTACCTCGGCCAAAGAAAGCTAAACTTCATACAAATTGTAAGTGCAGATATGAAATAAACCGAGCAGAAAGATGCAGAAATAGAAGATTTCATTGAAAATTCAAATCAAAGTTACAAGAAGTGGGACTTTAGTCCGGTTACACATTCTTTCCAAAGAGAAAAAAGAAGAAAATACAGGATCAAGCAAAAAGGTCGTCAAGATCCGCATCCAGATCAACTCAGAGCCCAGTTTCAGCAGGTAGCTCAGTCACATTTTCAACCAAGTCTTCCACCGGTGGCTCTATCCGAGATGACTAAACAACGGGATCCTTGGCGACGACCGGGGCATTGATGGGTTCTGGAGAATCTTCTTCGTCCTCAACTTGCAGAAATTTTTGCTGAATGGTATTTGCATACTCCACCATGTAGCTTGGTATGAAATGTGGAGGTGGGTTCAAAAAGACCTCGGTCTCTGGGCCATGACCGAGCTGCGCCACGACTGCCTTCCATCCACATTTGAAAAATATATCCTTAGCAGCTTCGCACTGCAGGATATAGGTGGCTTCACCTTCTTTGTAACTGCGGTCTTCCGCGTCTTCCACCTTCTTCTCCAGCTCGGTTATCTCAGGGTTCTTCTTGTTCACAGATATTTATCTTTCAACACGGCCGCAGCCTTCTGCTTGTCTGCTTCAGTCGAGTTGACAAGTTCGGTGAGTCAAGCTAGTTCGGTTTGTAGCTTGGCCATTTTCTTCTTGGACACCTCTAGCTCGGCTGATTTAGCATTAACCTCCACCACGGCCTGCCGCGTGGTCTTACGTAGCTCCAACACCCGCTTGTGAGCAACATGGCTCTTCTGCATGGCCTGCAAAAGGAGAGATAGCTATTGTGAATGAAAACCGAGAAAACAAATTGTATAAAATGAAAAAACGATTAGAAGGAGCAGTTACCAGCACCATTCACTTCGTCGCCGACCGGATGGCCTTTAGCTCGGTCAAGTGGTCGTGGTGTTCCATGTCAGAAAGCAAGCACACACTCCTAGCCAGGTTAAAAGCGAGTGTGTGATCTTTGTCTGCTACAACTGAATCTGTGTTTTGGATAGCTCGGTTCTTAAATATAAGTTTTGGGGCCCATTCAGAAGGGCTAGCTCGGTCAGAACCCGCAGGCTCTGGGCTCAGTTGTGTGGTTTGGGGGAGTACGGTTTCATCCTCATCAACAAGGCGTAGCTCGGTTGTGGAAGTTCGAGCACGCTTGCTTGGCCGAGATGATGAAGGCTGATGGGTTGGAAGGGCTACCATGGCCTCTTGTGTTTGGCTGGTTGGTCGTATCTCGGCCTGATTTGTCTCGGTGATAAGGGCCTTTACTGCTCTCTTCTTGGCCATTTCTTGTTCTGCAGTTAATGGAATCAAATTGATTTGTGGAAGGGTTGGATCAGGTTCAGGAGAGGGTTCCAGAAGAAAATTTGTTACCCTGGTCTTCCTTCTACTATTGTATCTGTATGTCGACTCAAAGTTGAGTAGCTCGGCCCAACCTCGATCGCGATATCTTAGTGCGGTGCGGAGTGCGTCTAGGTTAGGCTAACAATACTGCGATTTTAGATGGTCCAAGTCTGCATAAGGAAAAAAGATAACAGTTAGCATGGTGCCAAACTTATAGACAGAGTAAAGAAAGCAGAAAACTAAGCCAAGGTAATTATATCGGCTACTCCTTTGTTCCAGTTGATGCGGTCTCCTGGTATTTGGGCTTCCTGGTCCTCAAAGTTACCAGAAACCTAGAAAAAATCGTCGTCATTTACATCTTTGTCTGGGGTGTTCTTTATTATTTTTTCTCGACGGCGTCTTATTCTTAAATAATATACCCAGCCATCTTCATTCTGGCCAAGGGAGTATTGGTGGAATAGCTCGGCTAAACCAAGGTTCAGGCCAAAGCGGCGATTTAGTTCGGCGATGTCGTTTATTATCCTATATGAATTGGTGCTAAGCTGGGTAGGGCAAAGTATGGTTTGTCTGAGGAATTCACAAAGAAGAGGCTGTACAGGGAATCGGAGTCCGATTTCTACAATAGAAAGAAGGGTGAAGGGAATAAAGCCTGGTTTACCCCAGGGAGTGGTGTCTAGTTCAGCTAAACTAAGGTGAACATCATCAGGGATGTTGTAGTCCCTTCGGAACTCAGCCATAGCTCCTAGAGAGTTCACTAAGAATCTATACTTCCCCATGTGGACTTAAATTATCTATAATTCAGCTCGGTGTTAAGATGACCTTCAGTATCTCGGTTAAGCGTGCAAAGGTGTGCCTGGCCAACCTAGTCAGTCTGCAAAGTGAAAAGGAAAAGTGTTAAGCATAGATCATTGGACCGTGCTAAAAGAAAAAAGGCAAAATAAATGGAGTCCTAGCTCGATTACATGCTACACAGTCTGTTCTTAGCCCGGTTGGAGCTTAGGGTGTGGCATTCTTGGTTCGGTTTTTAACTAAATCAGAGAGCCGGTTTGGTCCAAGTGATAGCCCGGTCATTGGTTAAGGCTTTCTAGTTCGGTAGTGCACACACCTAATACAGTTCCTTAGTTCGGCTAAGTGAAACAGAAAGTAAGATCTATGGGAACTTAATCTAGTTCGGCTGGGTGCACACCTTAAGTACAAACAGGTTCCTAGCTCGGTTGGAATTCTATTTTGGATCAAACGCGTTGTTCTTCAGATTGTTCGTGAATACAGTGGTTTTATTACATGGTTTTTTCCCAGAAAAATGGAAGCAAAAATAGTATAGGTGTTTTGAAAAGCGTATGAGTATTATGCTACATACTTCAGAAACTATATAAACAAAGAGGAAATGGGATTGAGTTACTTACAGTATGAAGACGAGACGATGAAAATCGAAATCGCAAGGAAGAGATTCGCAGGCACTGCGACGAGAAAAATGGAGGCTCAGAAGCTAGAGAGAGAAGATGAATAGTAGAAGTGGTAAATTCAAAACATATGGTTTTTGTTTAAGACGTGTGGAAAAGGCGGGACTGTTCAAAATAAGCGAAGTACGAAGACGGCTGGGACAGCTGTGCTAGACCAATGGGGGTCAGCCACGTGTCTATGGAATAGCAAGCGATTCAGATGACAGCGTGACTGAAGAGACGTTTTTTACCGAACCAATCGGTAGCCCGGCGACATTTTAGCTCGGTTGAAAGGCTAAAGTTTTTAACTCGGCTAGTAACAGGTAATCCCAATCATGCTATGCAGATGGAATTAAGGGGCAATTGAGAGGGTAATTTATAAATCAATTGGGCCGAGCTAAGGAAATTGCCTTCTTTGTAAGTTGGGTCGGGGTAAGAAATGTTATAGCTCGGTCTAAAGGCTAACTGGTTGGGCCTAGTTGAGGTCCGAACCGAGCTAAGCTTCACATGTAGTCGCGGTGAGGTAATTTGTTACCTCGGTCTTAAGTTGGTTGGAGTACACCAAACCGGGGTATAAGCAATAAAGGGAAGAACCGAGCTAGTTGGAGCTTGATCATTTTTGCCGCTTTAGCATGGCCATGTTAGCTCGGTCGTTTTGTCATACTACCGAGGTAAAACCAGCTCACTTGGTTTAAGCAGTGAGGGGGGTGTTGAAGGATAAGCATTATCTTTCAGGAGTGTGATTCCTAGGAGGACTCTACATGGAGGAATAAGAGTCCTACTAGGATTATGCCACACGAAACCTATAAAAGCTCATAACAGAACCCATAGAAGAGGTAACACAACTTTGATTCTTAAATACACAGAGCTTTTGTCTATTTGTCTATTTTGCTGACTTAGGCATCGGAGAGGTATCCGGCACACACCCGCTGGCTAGCTCACGTTTGTGTTTTCAGGAAGTAAAAGCGACGACGTTTGGAGGAGTGCAAACTTGATCAACAGGATCATACGAAAACATTATTTCGTGCTCGTACAGACAATATGACATAACAATCATGATTAACAATCCAACATTCAAGATGAAAAGAGAGCCAAAATTATACAAAATCTGCCTAAGAAACATAAAGATAGTGTTGAACACATTCAACCCTTGTGGAAAGGCCTCTTCAGATGTAAAATAGTTGTTCCCACCATTTTGTTAAGATTTGTCATTCTAAATTTGAGACATTTTCTTCCACATTTTTGCTTTGATTTGTGTATCTAGTATTGGTGGATTAACTCTTGATGAGGTAAGAAATGCAACAAAAAGGATCATGACCTCTACAACTTCTTGGTTTAGTTTAACTCTACGTTCATTTTTAACAAACACAAAGTGTGTATTGCTATTAAAAACTTCATGTTTGAACCTATTCAATCAGATAGGAGGAGTAGTTCTCTATTTAAGAGTATGATGTTGCACAAACATGTGATTAATTGATGTGTTCCAATTTACTCCTTCATAACTCATTTATCAATAAAAAAAATTACTCTTTTAGAACTCATTGATCTGTCCTACTGTATCCATTTATTTACCTTTGGACATGGCAGCGCAGACATTTTCTTATGGTCAAGTGGATGTTATTATAAAAAGTGGAATTATTGATTTAATTATACCAGACGTATATAGCTTAGCACGAATCTACATGTTTCGTATTCTACTTAGTATTAAATGCACGGAGATTTCTTTTTTTAACTGGTGAACTAGGAGGCCAGAATATTGATCTTCCATCTCTTCTTGTCACTTATATCTTTTAAATGTAGAAATTTAATACGTTATGCTCTGTTCAGTAAATACATAAAGCTTCCAAATTTAAATAGTTAAACTTTGTTGCCTGCACAGACTTCCATGTATATTTCTTGTGGATAAGCAATACCTATGAAGCACAGACACAGACATGAATACGGACACAAACACGGATACGAATACGGGACACGGTAATTTTCAAAAAAATGGGGACACAGACATAGCGGGGGACACGGCTAATTTTTTTTTTTAAATATGTTTTTATGTATTATGTAAATTTATATTACATTCATCCTAAATTAAAATTAACAAACACTAACATAGTAACATTAATTCAATAAAAGAGGAAACACTAAAAGATATATATATTTATTTATTTATTTATTTATAAAAAGGTATATATGTTTATAAAAGTAAAAAAATTAAATAGAGAAATTAAAAGAAAATAGAATGATGGTAAATACATAAAAGACATAAATTTATAAAGAAAAAAAAACTAAATAAAAATATGTAATATATAAGTATATATATTTATACAGAAAATAAATTAAAAAAAGAAAAATAAAGAAAGAAGAGAGTCGGGAGAAGGAAAAGAAGAGA
>CM069911.1:72535572-72717562 GCA_036172215.1 Camellia granthamiana | reverse complement strand
AAGAGCCTATTTTTCTTCACTTATGGGAGCTCATTGTGGTTGTGCACCTTAACACTTCATTTGTACATGTTTGGGAAGATTTGAGTTCATGATAACACATGCATGATGTGTATTCATATAATTCAAGTTTGTTTTGAAGAATTCATTTGCTTTTGGGCCTTGATTCTGTGTAATGATCCCTAATTCATGATGTTTTCCAAGTTTACACAAGTTTCCTTAAGTTATTGGCCTAAAATAACGTAATTTGTAGCTTTGAGGTTGAGTTTTGAAGCTTGAAGACAAATATGGAAATTCTAGAAATTTGTCTCTCCGCTTGAGTGACAGATCCTGCGCTCGAGCGACCACCTCCACTTTCACACTTCCACTCGAGTGACAAAAAGCTAGCTCGAGCTTGAAATGAATGCTTCCAGAAGTTTGCATGTTTTGCAGGCCACTCGAGTGACAAAAGGTGCGCTCAAGAGAGGGTATGAGTCTCACGCTCGAGCGATTGTCAAGCGACCGTTGAGCGTGAAAACCACACAACCAGTACTTTTGCAGAAGTTTGCAAACTACTCGAGTGAGGCAAGTTGCGCTCGAGTGACCACTCACGTTTTGCATGTTCGCTCGAGTGAGACCTTTGTTTTCAACAATTTTTGTTAAGTATTTTCAAGTACGTTTTAGCATCCTCATTGCATTCTAGGCATTCCTAGGCCAAGATTAAGACATCATAATGAGGATAAAGAAGTAGAAACACACCAAGACAAGAAAGAACTAAGTTAATAATTCTGGGTGTGTAATTCAGTACGTATTCGTTCTGTATCTGTGTAGGTCACGCGCCACAAGATGTCTGAATTGCTTACTCTGTCCGTTTACTTGGAGCCATCTATTATCTGTGAGTAATAACTTAGTAAAGCTATGTTCAAGTTAAATTATGTTCTGTATATGTAATAAGATTTGTTCTATGAATGCTATGTTTTTGCATTATGAATGATTGTTCACCTTTGACAAATAATTGTGACATTAATGCTGTGATTCAAGTATGCAATTTGTACCCGGACCAGAGGTTCCTTTATGGAACTGACAAGCTATCTATACCCGGCTGGAGGTTCCTATATGGAACTGACAAGTTATCCGTTCCCAGTCCGGAGGTTCTTTTAAGGAACTGACAAGTTATCAGTACCCGGCTGGAGGTTCTTCTACATAACTAACAAGTATGATCTATGATGCTCAGTATATGATATGTTAGAGCTAACGGATAAACCATGTATGATCAAGCATGAACTCTGATTTCTGTCAATGACTCAAACAAGAATACGAACATGAATCTATTCTATGTACGGACTTAATTATGGGACATCATTCATTTAACCTTTTACTCTGTTATTATTCACTAGGCTCCCACTCATTATTTATCTTATATATGTAGGTGATTAGGCACGTGACTAGGTTCGGAGTTGAGGACCTGACGTCTCAGTTTTTGTCAGCCAGCTTTTGTGCCTCCCGAGGAGGTTCCGGAATAAGTCAAGTCTAGTGGCTGTGTTTTTATGAATGTAGAAGACTTTATTTCTCTTGATTTATGGACAAGTTTTTTTGTTTATATGTACATGGAGTGACGTGTAAATACTATATCTTTTGACGTCACTCAAATGTTTATAGAAGTTTAAGATTATTTGTCCCATGTATGTCCTCATAGCTCGATGGACTATGTATATTTTATGTATTTGCTTCTGCAGCCCCTAATTATATGTTATTCTGTTAAGAGGCCTTTGGTAATCTAAGGATTTCTGGCTGGTTACGACGCTAAATCTATAGGGGCGGGTTTGGGTCATGACAGAGTGATATCAGAGGACGTGTTCTACTACACACATGAGTCCATATGAGCTTAGGATGTCCTAGTAAGAAGTAGGGGCATTCCCTCTGCATGTGTAAGTGTGTGTTCATTGAAACTGAAAACTAAATCTGATTATGACCACATGATATGGAAACGAATGATCTGAATGTTGGAAAAGGATTATTTGCCTATGTTTGTAATGTTCTGTTTGCCTGCAGCAAATGAAAAATACAAGAAGCGATAGAACAACTGAATCATCCGAGGCTCGAATGAGTCGCATGGAATGAATGCTTGCCACTTTAACAGAGGCAATGGCTCAACAACAGAGGCAACAACCTTTACCTCCCCCGCCTTTACCGGTCCAAGTTGAGCCGGATAACAATGATCTTATAAATTTAACTCAGAAGTTCCTGAAGATTAAACCGCCGACCTTCTTGAATGGTATTGAACCATTAAAAGTAGAGACATGGTTACTCAAAATGGAGAAACTATTTGAAGTATTCCCTTGTTCTAAGATTCAGAAAGTCTTTCTAGCCACCTACATTCTGAAAGATGAAGCTCGGAGGTGGTGGTTGCTAATCCGAAACAGTAATGAGAAATGACGTGGGCACAATTTAATGCGATCTTTTACGATAAATACTTCCCTCAGTGCTTTCGGGATCGGAAAGTTTTTGAATTCCAAGAATGTAAACAAGGCAGGATGTCCGTGGCTGAGTATGAGGCCAAATTTACTGAATTGGCTAGAGTTGCTCCACATATGGTGGATACTGATTACAAGAAGGCACAGAAATTTGAAGACAGATTGGATCTAGAAGTGTTTGATCGAGTAGGCGTCTTGAAGTTGCCTACCTATGTAGAAGTTTTAGACAGAGCAATAATGGCGAAAGCCACCCTAGCAGCAATGAGATAAGCAAAGGCACCAACAACAGAATGGAGAAGCAAAAGACCTAGATCCAATTTTCGAAAGGGCCGTTCATTCTTAACAAATAAAAAGCAAAATACTGGATCCTCAAGCAGTTCAAGCCAAAGTAGCGGGTCTATGCCAATCTGTTCAGAATGTGGAAGGAAGCATAGATGTATGTGTTATCGTGCTTCGGGTGAGTGTTTCCGGTGTGGCAAAATTGGTCACATGATTAAGGACTGTCCAATGAGGTTCGACAATGCAAACTATCCAGCAGCAAGTTCAACCGGATCTACTTCTGTAACGAGGCCCAATGCAAGAACTAATGCCAGGAGTAACACCAAGAATGAAACACTAAGACAGGGGAGAGTGTTTGCTCTAGTACCCGAGGATATACAAAATACTGAACTAGTGGTGTCAAGTATAATTTCTATTTGTGCACAGAATGCCTATGTACTGATTGATTCTAGTTCTACGCATTCATTTGTATCGCATGCTTTTTCTCAGAAGTTGACTAGATCATTAGAACCTATGAATTGCATACTATTTATGTCTACACCATTGGGAAGTACTATGATGTGCACTTATGTATATCCTGCATGTGATGTTTCGATTAGAGATATGACATTGTACGTTGATTTATTGCCTTTGAGCATTGACCACTTTGATTGTATATTGGGCATGGATTAGTTGTCGAAATATTGTGCCACTATTGATTGTATGAATAAAATCGTCACGTTTAAACCACCTGGTATGCCTGAGTTTGTTTTCACTGGGAATGGAGTAGTTCCTCCACCATACTTGATTTCATTTATGAAAACCAGAAAATTGCTGAGAAAAGGTTGTCGGGGTTACTTATGCAGTGTGTTGACTATGTCTTCGAAAAGTACCAGCGTGGAAACTATTCCTGTGGTTTGTGAATTTCCTGATGTGTTTCCTAATGACTTACTCGGAAACTTAACTGATAGGGAAATTGAGTTTACTATTGATGTAGTACCTGGAACACAACCTATCATTAAGACTCCTTATAGAATGTTGACTTTTGAATTGAAAGAGTTAAAAGTTCAACTCCAAGAACTCTTAGACAAGAAATTTATCCGTCCGAGTACCTCACCTTGAGGAGCTCCAGTGTTGTTTGTTAATGAAGACACGCCATTTTTGACCGCCCTTAAGACTTGGGCACTATTTATGGTTTACTCGGTGATGAAGATATGCAGTGAAAAGGGTTGATTTCTTCGGCAAAGAGAGAGTCAAATCCCAACTTCATACCCCTTTTTGGACCAAAACTATCTTGATTAAAAGATTTTGAGACCTTGAAACCCTCTCTTTCAAAATATTTTTGAAAATTCTTCTGCAATGTTTCGACGCTCGCATTTTGTTAAATGTTGCGCTTTTCAGTAAACCGAGCAAGGACAAAGTGGAAATGAATGAAGGAGAGATGAAATATTTTCAAAAATCTTTCAAAACACCTTGTTTAGGGGTTTGGAGTTGAAGAAAAGAGGAGAGGAGAGAAGAAAACTAGTTGAGGAGAAGTTCGGCATGAATCTAGGTAGGATCGAAACTAAGCTGCTTCACCAAAACAGGCATAACTTTTTTGCCCAGTTTGAATTTTGACGCAAGGCTTCACCATTGGAAAGCTTACTTCCGGGGCTTCAATTTGGACATCAGAATGACCTGGAAAGGAGTCCAGATGAAGGAGATATGCCTATTTGAAGTTGGACTTGGAAAGTAGAATTTTGCCTATCGACCAGAAAACTGGGCTGCCGACCAGAAAAGTATCCAACCGACCACTTAGGTGGTCTACAAGTGGTCTGTAGCCATGCCACTACCTTCCTCTCTCTGTGCAGACCCTCTTCTCTCCCTTGCCGACCAGTTGCTCTCCCTGCAGACCACTTTTTCTGGTCGGCCGACCAGTGCAAGTAGCTGGCCGACCACTTCAACTGGTCGGCACCTTTCCTGCACTTTCTGCAGATATTTTCCATGCCAGCTGTGCCAGCTGTTGGGCACAGAAAGCATCAGTATGGAGGGATTGATTCAAGCTTCAAGCCAGCTCGAGCTTGAAATGCATGCTCCCAGAAGTTTGCGTGTTTTGCAAGCCGCTCGAGCGACAAAAGGTGCGCTCGAGCGAGGGTATGAGTCTCACGCTTGAGCGACCGTCGAGTGTGAAAACCACACAGCCAGTACTTTTGCAGAAGTTTGTAGACTGCTACATTTTGCATGTCCGGTCGAGTGAAGAAAGTTACACTCGAGCGAAACCTCTGTTTTCAGCAATTTTTTTAAAGTGTTTTCAAGAATGTTTTAGCATCCTCATTACATCCTAGGCATTCCTAGGCCAACATTAAGACACCATAATGAGGATAAAGAAATAGAAACACACCAAGACAAAAATGAACTAAGTTAATAATTACGGGTGTGTAATTCAGTACGTATTCGTTCTGTATCTGTATAGGTCACACGCCACAAGATGTCTGAATTGCCTACTCTGTCCGTTTACTTGGAGCCATCTGTTATCTGTGAGTAATAACTTAGTAAAGGTATGTTCAAGTTAAATTATTTTTTGTATATGGAATAAGATCTGTTATATGAATGCTATGTTTTTGCACTATGAATGATTGTCCACATCTGACAAATAATTGTGATATTAATGCTGTGATTCAAATATGCAATCTGTACCCGGGCCGGAGGTTCCTTTATGGAACTGACAAGCAATCTATACTCGGCTGGAGGTTCCTTTAAGGAACTGACAAGTTATCCGTACTTGGCCGGAGGTTCCTTTATGGAACTGACAAGTATGATCTATGATGCTTTATATATGATCTGTTAGCGCTAACGGATATACCATATATGATCAAACATGAACTCTGATTTCTATCAATGACTCAAACAAGAATACAAATATGAATCTGTTCTATGTACGGACTTAATTATGGGACATCATTCATTTAACCCTTTACTCTATTATTATTCATTGGGCTTTCGCTCATTATTTATCTTATGTATGTAGGTGATCAGACATGTGACCAGGCTTAGAATTGAGGACCTGGCATCTTAGTTTAGTCAGCCAGCTTTTGTGCCTCCCGAGGAGGTTCCGGAATAAGTCAAGTCTAGTGGCTGTGTTTTTATGAATGTACAAGGCTTTATTTCTTTTGATTTACGAACAAGTTTTCTGTTTATATGTACATGGAGTGACGTGTAAATACTGTATCTTTTGACGTCACTCGTATGTTTATAAAAGTTTAAGATTATATGTCCCATGTATGTCCTTACAGCTCGATGGACTATGTATATTTTATGTATTTGCTTCTGCAGCCCCTAATTATACGTTATTCTGTTAAGAGGCCTTTGGTAATCCAAGGATTACTGGCCGGTTATGATGCTAAACCTATAGGGGCGGGTTTGGGCCGTGACACAACCTAACAAAAAAGATCTCACAAAAACGCAAAAATAAACACCGCATACTCACCTTGTCACAAATTGAACAGAGCAACACAACGCAACCCACCACTGGTATCGAGAAAAAAAACAGAAACGAATAGTATTTCTTGAAGAAATGACGTTTCTCACATTATGCAAAAACCACATCATCAATTGAAACCTTTTCATAGTGAATCACTCTACACAAATCACACCAAAAAAAAAAAAAAAAAAAAAATGAAAATGTTACATACTTTACACTTCCACACCTACACGCCACACATCAGCAAAATCAAAATGAATCTTACAAAAAGGATAAAGACGTAAACTCCAACATCACCAAATCAAATAAAATATACCTTACCAATTAAAAAGGATGAAATAATTCATAAGAAAAAACACAGGAGTAAATGGATCAACATTATCTCGTATAGGATTTATTGATATTTTATTTTTCTATTTTCATGGAACTATATAAGTTCTGTGATTTTTTTTTTTTTTTTTGGTGTTATTTTATTTATTTATTATTGTCGTTGTTTGGGTAGATTTATTCTTATTTGAATTATAGGAATCTTAAGATAGATTGAGAATGTCATTAATAGTACTAATAAGATTATTAGTAATAAAATTTATGTGTCAATGTTATCCAAACTTCTGGTTTCATTACAAATCTTCAAATTGAAAATATTGTATGACAAATTATTATTATTTTCATTGTTAAAGAGTTAGTTAATTGTCCTCTAAGAATGTGATATTCCCATTGAGGTGTCTTATTACTTGCATTAGATACTCTTTTAAGGAGGTCGGGAACTCCCCCCCCCCCCCCCAGCTAGCTTTTCATAGCATGCTAATGGTGTAGGGAAGCTAGCCTATGGGGGAATGAGTGACCGACCTACTGTATGTAACTCTTTTCTTGTATCGCCTCGAAAATATAACGATAACCCATGACATATAACCAATTAAGATAGTGCGTTTCCAAAATGAATATCATTTCCATTCATATATGATTTGAACTGTACAAAAGATAACACATGCATTTACATATTCATAAGCTCTAAACCTGAATCTGTAGCATGCGTTACAGCAAGAAATATGATATGGAAGTAAAACAAATAATAAATGCCCTAAAGGCTAACAACTTTCCAAGACAATGCTTGGTTACAAACAAAGTAGATTTAAATCTAATACAGTTAAAGGCCCTTGGCCTATACAAAACATATACAACAATCAAACAAAATGAAACTCTTGTTCCAAGTCCTCCCAAGCTATTGCCTTGGCGGAGGCATCTTATCAGCACTTGAAAATGTTTTTCCCACATAGGGTGAGCCAAAGCCCAGTAGAAATAATCCAACACAGTATATGAATCTTAACAAAGATATAAGGTGAATGTACATGCAATATTCGTGCCAAAACATTTTATATTTTCTTCCAAAACCATGCAATGCCAAGTTAATATCATAATTCATAAATCATTTTCTTTACAATAGAAAACAGGGCGGTGAATCACACTCTGGGAATCTCAAAACAAATACAACGTTTCATGGAAATTTCGTCCGCAGGAAACCGTAAGCCGACACCCATGTAAACGTAGGCTATACAAGCACTACTATTGCCATTTTACAGAAATTTCATTCGCGGGATTGGCATCCATGTATACGTGCAGTTTTTAGGACTTTCACCTTAGACACTCAGGCTAACTTATTTTAACGAGACAATACATATTTCCTAGGTTCACCCATTTTTCTCAAAACGATAAACATTTCCAATGTACAAATATGAAATAATGCTCGATGCAAATGGATGAGGACAATAGTTTCAATTCTCCTAATCCTTATGTAATTTCTACAACAATCATAGTTATCCTCCACCGATAGCCCAAAAAAGATATCTTTAAATAGATAAACAAGTTCCAATAAGAATAAGCTTTCCAAGTTTCAAGATGTGAGTGATAATACATATCCAACTCCACCATCCTCATCCATATCATCCCAATTCCACATTTCCAACATTAATTCATTAGTTATATAAAATCAATATTTGAGACATTTAGAGCAAAATCCATTTTTCCTCTAAAATCAATCCCAAGTATCAAAATCAACCATTTCATCACAACTCAACTTTATTTTCAACACCACAATAATTTCCAAGAATCCATTTGAAAACCCCTCTTTTGATCTGTAACCCAAAATACTAGATTTGTTTCAAAAATCTCCAAAATCACAATATTGTTTAGAAGTAGCAAATAACTATGTTAAAACTCATAGAAAGTGAAAAAAATCCCTACCTCAAGCTTAGAAGACGAGAGAGAGAGAGTGAAAGAAACTCAAAGATGCCGAAAATCAACTTTGCTTCGATTGGAACGAAACCCTTGTCGAGCTCTACCTTTTTAACAAAGGGACATGGGTGAAAAGGTCAACGGATCTAGGTATATTTGAGTGAAATAGATGAGTTTTAGAGAGAGTGAGAGAGGTGAAAAAGTGACTTTATGAACTGATATACGCGCAGACGACTCGAGCTCAAGAAGTGTCGCTCGAGCGACCACACACAATAAGTTGCAGAGTGAACAATACCAACTCCCAGAAGTTTTACGAACAAAGGACCACCGCTCGAGCACAAGAAGGCTCGCTCGAGCGAACACCGCTCGAGTGCAAGAAGTACCGCTCGAGCGAAAAATACCAACTCCCAGTATCTCTGCAGACCTGCAAAAGCTTTGAAAGTTCATAAAGACTACTCGAGCATAAGAAACTTCGCTCGAGCGAAAGCAACAGTTTGCAAAACATGCTACCAACCCTTTTCAAACGCAACCAATACATCCCAATAGGCAAACTCAAAGAGAAATAAGGGGAAACAAGACAATGAAACCCGGATCCAAAACATCAAAAGGGTCGGGTCTAAACCAGAATTGCTATAACCTCCTCTCCTTAAGGAATTTCGTTACCAAAATTTTAAACCAAACATTAAAACCATGTTTAAACCAACTACAACAATGATAGTAATTTAAATTCATCACCATGACCCATCCACTAGTCATCTATTCTCATCAACATGATAAATGAGTTTTCAATACTTAATATACAATTCATATTTCCAAAACATATGCAATCTTTGCATTACATTAAATGACAAAGTTTTCAATACATGTTCAAACATCAACAAATAGGTTCGGATACTTCTCATGGACTTCCGCCTCACACTCCCACGTAGCCTCTTCAACCCCGTGGTGTCACCAAACACTTTTACCAAAGGAATCGTCTTGCCTTGCAACACTTGGTCTTGAGTATCTAAAACTCTGACCGGTCTCTTCTCATACGAGGCATCCTTATCTACCTCTAACTCTGTCTAATCTAACATGTGTGATGAATCCGGCTCATACTTTCGGAGCATACATATGTGAAACACATCATGAACCCTTGAAAGCTATGGCGGCAAGACCAAACGGTAAGCTACCTCTCCAATCCGTTCTAAGATCTCAAAATGCCTAATAAATCTAGGAAACAAATTCCCACTCTTCCCAAATCTCATCAAACCCCGTCTAGGTGATATCTTCAAGAAGACATGATCTCTCACTTCAGAGGATAATGGTCTCCTCCTACGGTCGACATAGCTCTTCTGATGACTCTAAGTTGTAATTAACCTCTTACGGATAAGTGTAACTTTTTTCATCATTTTCTAGACTAACTCTGGACCTATTATAGGTGCATCAGCCACCTCGGCCCATCACACAAGAGATCTACATAGTTGGCCGTACAAGGCCGCAAACGGTACCATACCAATACTCAACTGGAAGCTATTGTTATAGGCAAACTCCACTAAAGGCAAGTGCCTCTCCCACGACCCCTTAAAGGCAAGAACATAGCCCTGAAGCATATCTTCAAGGATCTGAATGGTATGCTCTGACTACTCGTCATTCTGAGGATGATAGGCGGTACTAAAAGTCAATCTAGTGCCCAAGACATTTTGTAGGCTCTGCCACAATTGAGCCGTGAAATGCGGATCTCTATCTGAAACAATAGTCACAAGGGCCCCATGAAGTTGAACTATGTCCCTAATATATAGGTTGACAAGATAATCTACCGAATCACTCGTGCGCATAGGTACAAAGTGCGCTGACTTAGTCAACCGATCAACTACCATCCATAGGGCATCATTACCCCATTGAGTTCTCCAAAGACCCACAACAAAATCCATCATGACATGATCCCACTTCCACTCGGCTATAGGCAAGGGTTGCAACAAATCCACTGGCCTCTGATACTCAGCCTTCACTTGTTGACAAGTAAGGCACTTTGATACAAACAAGGCTACGTCCTTCTTCATACCCTTCCACCATAACTGGTGACTAAGGTTGTGATACATCTATGTGCCTCCTGGATGTACCCCAAGGTGCGAATGGTGAAACTATCGGAATACCTCCCCTTGACAAGACTCCGACACGAAAAGGTAGTCAAGATATCGAACATTCGAGTCAGAATACACATTTAAGCCCTTCTCTACCTTCCTACTAGATATCTTCTCCCGGAGGGTTTCTACCTCAAGGTCACCCTTTTGTGCTTCTATAACTCGGCTTACAAGTGTAGGTTGTGCAACTACCGAAAACAAAGCTGTTGACTCAATGGACTCGCCAAGATGCAGGTCAAACTCACCAATAGCGCCCAACATCTTCCATTCCTGGATGGTAATACTCGCTACACTACTAATGAATTTTCTACTCAAAGCATCGGCCACAACATTGGCCTTCCCTGGATGATAATGTAACTCAAAATCGTAATCCTCCATAAACTCTATCTACCTCATTTGCCTCAAGTTTAGATATTTCTATGAAAATAGATATTTCAAACTCTTATGATCAGAAAACTCCTCAAACTTCTCACCATAAAGATAATGCCTCCAAATTTTCAAAGCAAAGATGACAACTGCTAGTTCTAAGTCATGGGTAGGATACTTCATCTCATGTGTTTTCAATTGACGCAAGCCATAAGCTACCATCTTTCCCTCTTGCATCAGAATAGCCCTAACCCCTCTACGAAATAATCAACACTGGAGCTGTGGTAAGTCTAACCTTAAACTCCTGAAATGACTTCTCACAAGTCTCATTCCACATAAACTTCATTCCTTTCCTCGTCAATCTCATCAAAGGTGACACTAATCTAGAGAAGTCCTTCACAAATCGTCGGTAATACTCGGCCAACCCCAAAAAACTACGGTTGTTCCCAATCTTGCACTGCTTCTATCTTAGAAAAGTCTACAGTCACTTCTTTCCCGGATACCACATAGCCTAAGAACTTCACTTCTTTCAAAGAGAATTCACACTTCCCAAACTTAGCATACAGTTTGTGGGCTCTAAGCAACTCCCTTGTGTTCCTCCTCTGAAGGTGAGCAAATCAAAATGTCATCAATAAAGATGACTACAAAACGGTCTAGAAACTTTCGAAAGATTCGGTTCATCAAGTCCATAAACAAAACCGGTGCATTGGTTAGCCCAAAAGGCATCACTAGAAATTCATAATGGCCATATGGCGTACAAAATACCATTTTCTGGATATCCTCCTCTCTCACTCTCAATTGATGATAGCCCGATCTCAAGTTTATCTTAGAGAAACAACAAGACCCCTTCAACTGATCAAACAAATTATCTATACGAGGCAATGGGTACTTATTCTTAATAGTTACCTGGTTCAACTTCCGGTAATCAATACAAAGTCGTAATGCACTGTCTTTCTTCTTGGCATAGAGAACCAGTACTCCCCATGGCGAAGTACTAGGGCAGATAAAACCCTTATCTAACAATTCTTGGAGTTGAATCTTTGACTTACTCAACTTGGCGGGTGCAAATCTATACGGTGCCATAGAAGTCAGTGCTGTGCCAGGCACCAAGTCAATAGAGAACTCAATCTTACGGTGAGGTAGTAAACTAGTGAGATCCTCAAGAAAAACATCCGGGTATTCACAAACTACCATTGGTAAACGAACTCGGACTTCATCACACTCACTACACAAGAAGGTTGCAAGAAGACAACTAAGCTCACTCTGACCTCATGGATAATGTACTGGCGAAAAAACTTTATCTGCTTGGTCCCCCAAAAAGTAAAAATGATCACCAAAAGGAAGTCAGAGACCTGCAACCTCTATATTACAACCCTAACACCGCTAGTCCAAAACAACTTTACCACCAATAGGTAACTCTACCCTGAGTGGAGAAGCTAATCGAGCCACTTCTAACCCCAATGCCGATGCAAATGCAGATGAGATAAAAGGATGGGATGCACCCGTATCAATCAACACATTGGCAATAGAATTGCATAACAAGAAAGTACCCCTCACAATTGAAGGCGCTGGCACTAAGTCTGGCATGGTAACATCATACACACGCCCTGTAGGTCATTGCTTCACATACTCACCCCTCGGAGCATAAGTCTGATATACTGACTAGGCTGAAGAAGCTCTCTAATTGGCCCTCGAGGCCTGTGATGATTGTATAGACTTGTGGCTCTGTGCCCACCTCAAACCAAACGCACCAGGTGTGCCATCTGACTGAGAGAAAAATCTCCTCACATGCCCTGACTACCCACACTGATAACAAGTAGGCTGCTGCCCTCTCCTCTGACTCTGACTTTGAGAACGAGCCGCAGATGGTGCCGACTGTTGCCATCCTTCTCTCTACGGGCAAATTGGAGACTTGTGACCCAACTGGCCACACTTAAAACAAGAGAAGCCTCCTTGATTACCTCTCCCTGAACCCGAACTTGGCACAAGAAAGGTGGATCTAGACTGTACGGCCTAGGATTGCTGTGGGATGGAACCCCTCTGCCTCTTACTGTCCCGATTCTGCCCTTGAACCTCTTGACTCCTCCTGTAGCCCCTTATCCGCTCTTCCTCCACCTGAACCACGGTCTTCAGATGAGTTGTCGTCTCTACAAGGTGTTCGTAGTCACTAATCATTGATCCAGCTACTTTGAAAAGAAGCCTGGTCTTCAACCTCTTCTCGAACTCTATACAACAACGTGCCTCCTTCACAAGCTCCGATGCAAATCTAGAGATTAGAAAGCAATTAGCATGCAAATTACATTACAAATCTAGAAATTTTAAAACATGCAAATTATCCTAAAAATCTAGGATTAAAAAAAATATGAACATGTATATTATACTAGAAACAAATAAGCATGCAACTTATGCTAGAGATCTAGAAATAAACCATTCTTTGTTAAACTGGAAAAAACAAAAAATAAATATAAAAAAAAACATAACAATGCATGCACTCTCATAAAAATAGTGAACTATTCTTTACAATAATAAGCAACTAGCATGCTATTTTTAAGTTATAGACATTCTGAAAAAATTCTGATCTTCCGCAAACAATCATAAGCACGTATATATTAATTAATGTAATTTCCTAGTCATGACTTCCATAATAACAAACAGTGGTCTTGACATATTCTGCAAACATGCTCTTATACACGGAAATCAAAACAAAAATTCTTGGCAATATATATATATTAATATTATTATGAAACACATAAAGTAATAACAGTGTATAATCCTAATTCTAGATGAATCTATTTGTTCAATATCATGGGAAACATAGAATCTATTTTAAGATTGTTGTAAAAAATTGTGTATTTAAATAAAATAAATAGATTCATGAATAATCCAATTGGAATAATACAGAACAAACAAAGATTATGGGAGATTACATCTTGATGATCAGAAATACATATACCAAATTAAAATGCTGAAATGATGTAAAGAAAGAAAACTGAAACCTGCACAAGACAGTTTCCTTAAAATAGATTCGCCGCCTAGGATACGACGGTTAGACTAGCTACAACAATACACATACTGAGTAGCTTTGGCGAACAAAACTAAGGTAGCACTCTCTCACACTACGAAGAATGTATGAACTAAAGAAAACTAGAGAACACAAAGAGAGAAAAAAAAAAGCCCAAGTCCCATGATCTATGGACCCAAACCCGGGTGGACAAGCAGGCAGCGTGCATGCGCGTGTGGCAATTTTTGCATCAATTTGGACCATAATTTTGGTCCAAGCCCATCCTTGAAGCATCCATAACTCCATTTCTTCGGAAAATTTGGATGCCCCAAAGGGCTCATACTCTTATCAAAATCTTAAGATTTAAATATCCATCAATACTTTTCTCTACAATCAATGTAGCATTGGTAGTTATACACAATTCCCAATACCTCATTCATGAGACCAATTTTATGAGTCAATTTCTCATTCAAATTTGAATGGTTTTTGGTCATTCTTTTTGTGATGTAAAAGTCTCATTACAAAGAATTTAAACCTACTTTAACCCACCTCAATAGAGGATTTGAAATTCACCTTAATATTGCATTAAAGTCACCAAAAAATCATTATTTTCCAACAATCACCTTTTAGAATTATTTGTGCTTCTTAGAATTAGACTTGCTTTTTAGACCCAATGATCTAACACTCTATTAAAATATCTAAGTCAACTTTCTTTTTTTTTTATATATTCTTTAATCATTAACTAATTATCTTGTTTACACATTATTGGATTTAAAAAGTAGGTTTAGAAAGTCGGCTTATATATTATTTTCCTTAAATTTGACTTAAAAATTTAAACAATGTGAGAATGTGTACTATGTTTGGATCATAGCTTGAGGAAAAGAAGAAGAAGAAGAAGAAGATTATGGTAACTTATCTAGGTGAGAAAAAAAAAGAAAATAAATAGTTGTGTTTTTTCACCATTATATTTGGATGAGTGGAAAACTTATCATTTTTCTTAAATTTAACTTAAAAACTTAACCAATTTGGGAATGTGTACTATGTTTGGATCATAGGTTGAGAAAAAGGGAAAAAATAAAAAAAAATTCTGGTTAAATCATTATGTTTGGATGAGTGAAAAAACAAACCATGTGGGAGAGGATATAAGCAAGATTGTTTTTGTTCATTTGTATTTTAATGGGTAATCATTTTATTATTTTAATACTAATCAACTTGTTTCTTATCAAATTTTACAATTTTTGTTGAGAAATAAAATAAATTTTGTAAGAGAGTTTCATTTTCTTACAATTTTTCACTCAATTTATAAATCAAACATAAGAAAATATTTCTTTTTCTATTCATTCTCACCAAATCACCCCTCCAAATGAAGCTTTCTTGTTTGAGTTAAAAATTGGATTCAATATGTTTTGTTTCAATTTTTTGGATTAAGTGTTTTTGAAAATTGAGTTTTATTGTTTTTGTGTTTTTTTTTTTAGTGAATATTGTTAAAATTTAAGTATTTTTTACTTTTCTACATGTACCTTACTTAGATATATCTAAAAAGAAAAATATTTGTGAAAAAATATTTTAAAAAATTAATAAATACACAAAAAATACAAAAAAAGATACTGAATTTTTGTATTTTAAAAAGGATCAGAGCCATCTGTATGTTGTATCCTGATTCTAACTGCTTTGTTTCTTCCAATTAATCGTTTCCATTGTTTATTTGCTTAATCTAGTTTTCAATTCCATCTTAATCACCCAAGAGATCGGTCCGTTATCCACCTGGTTTACATCACCCACTTCCATTTCCTGTCCGGAGTAAGTCCTTAGAATTAGGCAGTGTGGACATTTAGGATAGGGTCTGTATTAAACCAATTTGGTCTGTGATAACTTGACAAGAATAGGGTCTGTATTAAGATAATTGTAAAACTGATTAACTAAAAAGAACAATGAGTCGATTATTTAGAAGTAACTCATCAGTCAGTTCTAGGTCAACAACGTTGCCCTCAATACCTAATCAAGGATTAGTAATTAATGAAGAAGATGTTGAAATACAAAATGATCAAATTAATGTAGACTGGAATATACCAAAATTACCAATCAAAGAAATTTATAAAACTTCTTTTGTACAGAATACTTTTAAATTTACTTTGCATGTTAAAACTATGGAACAAGTTTATGCTTTGGAAAAACCCAGGGAAACCTGTCAATTATTTGATGCTCAACTTATTAAAAGATATTTAAAAAATGATTACAATTTTATTCATATAGGATTAATTCAAGTTGGTATTAAACCATTAACTCCACAAGGTAAAAATACTTCTGTTTTATTATGTTTAAGAGATGCTCGATTCCTTAACTACAATGATAGTTTAATGGGTATGATGGAAACTGGTCTTCATAAAGGTCCAGTACATTTCAATTGTTTTCCTGATTTTACACTTAGTTTAAAAGATCCCAATATTTTACATGCTTTAACATTAAATATTCAACTACATGGATCATTTACTAACATGATGACTAAAACTCATAATATTGCTTTAATTTATCGTGTTCACTATAAATGTATGAAAACTAATTTAAATGTTCATGCTTTGCATAAATCACCTAAAGATAAAACTCTATTAATACAAAGTAGTAGTACTGATTCACATATTAATGTTCCTCAAATGATTGAATGGAAAAATGTCGATTTACCTAATGAATGGATTACTGTTAATGAACATTATAAATATAATCAACAACAATCATCTATAACTGATATCCAAGATATTCAACAATTTAATGATGGTTCAGTACATATTAAATTCAATCGTAGTCAATCCTCTAGACATAGTACATCTAGTGTCCCTACTGAAATTGAAACTGAAGATGAAATATTTAATACTCCCTTATTCCGAAAGAACAGTCAAATACATTTCGGCCCCAATATTGGTCCTTCCACAAACAATAAGCTTAAAGGAATTGATAATTCTACAACTTCCCAGCTTAGTAAACCTGTCTATTCAACCCATACTCATTTCCCTGAAGAAGAAGTTAATTCAACTAATTCTCCAACTCAAACTGATATGGAAGAATTTACACCGCCTGTTAATCCCCAATTATTAACCATCAAAAAAGAATTTATTCCCAATCTTGAAAACTTACTTATTGATTTCAAATCAAAAGTTAATCGCACTCAGCGACATGCTTATTATGCTAAATATACTTCTACTCAAATGTCCCAAATCTCCCAGGACTGGTATGATTTTATGATTCAATATGGTTTTGAATTACCTTTGCTTGAATATGTTGATAAATATTACAAACAAATAAATACAATTACAAAACGTAAATGGAAAACCTCTGCTACCACTACTGTTAACTGTAGTCATCCTCCGTTAGAAAATATTATCCTTAATCAACAAGGAACTGAAATTCCTGCTTCACCTTTTAAATTACCTGGAAATGATAATGAAATTAAAAAAGTCATTGAACAAAATAATTATACAAATCAATGTTTAAACACTATTGGTAAACAATTAGATAAAATAGAAACCAATTTAGAATCTAGTCCCAGTTCATCTAATAAACCAACTCTAGATGCACCTTTATTAAACCTACCTACTAATCGTTCCAAAAGAACTAGTTTAGTTACAAATGACCAATCATCTACTGTCCAAGCTATTGAAAAATTATTTAACAAATTATCTACCACTGATGCTCCTTCACCTTCTAAGGATAAAGGTATTACTGTTCTAAATCAACAATTTGATATTGATCCCAATTCTACTCCATCCGACACCGATAATGAGATAAATCAATTAGCCCAACAATTCCAAGTTACAAAAATCCATTATCCAAAAGTTAATCCCCAAACTACTAAGAATTGGTATAATAAACCTACTCCTGTTGATTTACAATTTGAAGAAAATAATATTAGTAATCAATTTTCTGTTTCTGCTAAAAAATTATACGAATGGAATATTGATGGTCTAAGTGAAGATCAAATCCTTCAAAAATTAAATCATTTATCTATGGTCTCCAACAGTTATCTCTCCAACTATCCCCAATATACTCAACCTGAAATTGTTACACTCATTACCACTGGCTTTACTGGCATGCTCAAATCTTGGTGGGAAAAATACTTAACTGAAGATCAACAAGAATCCATAATCTATGCTAATCAAACTGATGATCAAGGATTACCTATTTTTGATGAAACTTTAGGCTGCTGTCATCCTGATGGTATTAATCAATTAATCTATACTATTGTTCGCCATTTCATTGGTACCCCAACTAATATTTATTCTCGCATCCATGATCAACTTAGTAATCTTACATGTCCCACGTTAAGTGACTTTAGATGGTATAAAGACGTCTTTACCTCTAGAGTTATGTTAAGAGAAGATTGTACTAAATCATTCTGGAAAGAAAAATTCATTAATGGCTTACCTAGTTTATTTGCTCATAAAATTAGAGATGTTCTTAGCCAACCTACTGGCATTATTGAATATGATAATTTAACCTATGGTGATATCATTAGCACTATTCAAAAAGAAGGTTTAAAAATGTGTATTGATTTAAAACTGAGTCAAAAAGCTTCTAAAGATAAACATAAAGCTAAATATGAATTAGGCAATTTTTGTGAACAATATGGATTACCTCCAGTTGCACCCTCTCGTAGGAAATCACATAAATATTCAAAACATAGAAATTATAAATCCAAGTATTATACTAAAAATAAGAAGCCTTATTCACCTTCTAAATCTAATGACAAATTTTATGCTAAACCTAAAAAGAAATATCATAAATCTAAATCACATCCAAGATCTAATAAGGATATTACCTGTTATAACTGTGGTCAAAAAGGTCATTATGCTAATAAATGCAAAGAAAAACAAAAACTCAAAGATAGAGTTAGCCAACTCCAAATTAATGAAGAATCCAAAATTCAATTATTTGAAATCTTACAATTAAATCAATCTGATAATGATTCCTCTTCTGTTCCTCCATCTACATCCAGTTCCCCTTCTGATAATGATCAATCTGATTCTGATAATCAACCTAATCAAATTACCTTAGGATGCACTGATATTTGTTGTAAACCTGTTAAACAAATCTCTGTTCTAACCAAACATACTCAAGAAGAATCTGCTTTAATCGACTTAATTAGTAAATTAGATGATCCCCAATTGAAACAACAATATATTGATAAATTAAGAAATTTATTACTTCAAAAAGACAC
The DNA here is from genome assembly GCA_036172215.1 of Camellia granthamiana. Lineage (NCBI taxonomy): Eukaryota > Viridiplantae > Streptophyta > Magnoliopsida > Ericales > Theaceae > Camellia > Camellia granthamiana. The sequence continues at coordinate 72,698,463 of CM069911.1, read as the reverse complement.
TAAACCTAAGTTTAATAAACCTATTATTAGTTTATCTAAAACTTTAGACAAATTTAAAAATAAAACTAAAGAAGTCACACTTCAAGATTTACAATCTAAAATTAATCACATTAAACAAACTATCCGCGATCTCCAAAATAAAGATAATAAATTAGAAAATGAAATCATTAATATTAAACTTAAACAGAACTTAAATGATTTTCAACCTAATCCAAAATCACCTCAAGCATCTGAACACCATTTTGATTCTGAATCTGATCACACAAATCCGGATAGACTCATTTTTGATAATCGTTCCAAAGCTGCTAATCTTGAAGATAAAAGATTAAATTTACTTAATAAAATTTTTATGCAAAAATGGTATTCACGAATTAAAATCATAGTTGAAGACTTTGAATTAGATTTGGTTGCATTAATTGATACTGGTGCGGATTTAAATTGTATTCAAGAAGGATTACTTCCTACTAAATATTATCACAAATGTCAAGAGAAATTAACCTCTGCTAATGGTAGTAAAATGCATATTAAATATAAATTACCTAAAGTACATGTTTGCCAAAATAATGTTTGTTTCAAAACTACATTTGTTTTAGTTAAAAACATGACTGATAGAATTATTTTAGGTACACCCTTCATTTCATTATTATATCCCTTTACTACTTCCACTGAAGGAATTACTACTCATGTTTTAGGACATCCTGTCACCTTTCAATTCTTGTTTCCACCTGAACCATTAGAATTAAATCAATTACAAGATTGTTCTATTACTCATACTATTAATCGATTAACTCGACATATTAATTTTCTTAAAGAAGAAATTAATTACAAAAGAATTGATCAACAATTAACTGATCCAGTTCTCATTTCTCAAATTAATGATTTTAAACTAAAACTTGAATCAACTGTTTGCTCATCTTTACCTACTGCATTTTGGCATAGGAAAAAGCATGTAGTCACATTACCATATATTAAAGGTTTTAATGAAAAACAAATTCCTACTAAATCCCGGCCTATTCAAATGAATCATGACTTATTAGAAATGTGTAAAAAAGAAATTAATGAATTATTAAAAAATAGAATAATTAGTCCAAGTAAATCACCATGGTCTTGTCCTGCTTTTTATGTTAATAAAAATGCTGAATTAGAACGAGGTGTTCCTCGCCTAGTTATTAATTACAAACCTTTAAATGCGGTTCTTGAATGGATTCGCTATCCTATTCCTAATAAAAAAGATTTAATTAAAAGACTTAATCAAGCTGTTAGTGAATTTTTAAAAAAAATTATACTTTTTAAGTGTATTTATGTTAGGTGTGTCTAAAAATTTTAAAAAAATTGCTTAAAATATTAAAAAAAATTTAGTAAAAATAAAAAATATGAAAAATAAGAAAGTAGAATTTTCAAAAAGTTTTTTTTTTTTTTTTTTTTTTTAAACTTTTAGAAAACTGATTGATTTTAATGTTTCATTTATTATTATTTTTTTAATAAGGATTGGTTTTACTATTTAATTAATTATTAATTATTTTAGAAACAATAATTATTCCTTAATTTATGGATTTCAAATGGAAAGATAGCAAAATATTCTATAATCTCCCCCATCACAATCTCTCTCACCAATTTTCAAAAAATTAAAACATTTCTTCATACTCTTTCTCTTCTTGTCCCAAACCATCTCTCTGTTTAAAAAACCTACCTACTTTACACAGTTTCAATATTTTTTTTAAATGTCATACGTAACTTGCTTATCTCTAAAGAGGTTATATCATGCAACAGAACATCACACCATTTTTATTATATTTTTCTAAGGTTGTTAAAAGTTAGTTAATATTTAATTTTTTTTTCTTACTTATTACATTTTTATTTTTCAACAATAATATTTCTCCATTCTTTTGCATCACATCACTTTTTTTTTCTTGAAGATCTATACTAATATATAAACAAATGTAGTGGGTGTGCTCTTATATAACGCCCTAACAAATACACCTTCATGTTCAGTCCTCATCCGGGCTTTACCAATACAAAATAGGCAATACAACAAAACCATATAGAAGGATGTAACATAAACAACATTCCTTCCCTTTAAAACTGTTTCCAAAACATTGCTATGATTGTTTTGATTGAGACTGAATTGTACAAACTGAGGCCGATAATTAGGATCTTTTAACCTTACTTGCTAGTCAAATTATATATTTTATGTCTGTTTAATGTCAAGCAAGTTGGATGCGGTTGGAGCACAAAATGAGCAAAAACACAGCATTTTAGCCAAAAAAGGACTTGTCGCACGTGCGACCCAACCAAATAAACCAAACAACTACTGCAAAAATTGCACGTGTGGAGGGTTTTTCCCGTATGTGCGAAACCCTCTCCACACGTGTGATGGTATTTTCCACACGTGTGGTCGTGCCTTGAAAAGTGTTTTTAGCGTTTTGAACCTATTTGGAAAGGCTGGAGATATAAAAGGTAGAAGAAAAGGCTGGATTAGGGTTCTAAAAAATTCCAAAAGAGATGAGGGTCTAGGGTTTGGAAAAGACGGATTATCAAGCTTAAAGATCAATTTTCATGGGAGTTTCTACTTCTTCTATCTCTTCCCACTCCTCCTTGAGTGGCTAGGCTCCTATTTCTAGGGTTTTGATGAAACCCTAGCCAAGTAAATAAGATTTTCATTTGGTTTTCTTTTTATGTAATTGTTTGAACAGTTGTATGGTTCTCAAGAATTTTTCAAATATAATTTTCCATTATTTCTTCAAGTATTCTTCTTTCTGTGATTGTTGAATGCTTCTCATGCAATGGTTTCCGTGCTTTCATGTTCAAGGTATGAGATGGGTCATATTACGAGGGACAAGTCGTGTTGCTACCCTAGTTTAGAGCGAACAACTTGTACTATTTGAGATGATTCGTGCCTATACATTGAACGTGTTAATTTTCTTGATCAATGCTTTGAACTTGTAGTTGTGAAGTATTATTTAGTTCAAACCGTAACATAATTGATTTTCAAATTGAAACCTTATTTATATAACTAGTAATGAATTAATTACCCTAGGTTTTTCCCAAAATCAGTAACTTCATCTTTAATTATAATTGCTTGTTTTTTCGCTTTGTTTAATTTAATTATCATTAGGTTATGAACAGCCATCTCTTTCCTCAAAATTAATTTAGGAATTTAACAATTAAATTAGTTTAATTTCCCATTTGTCCATGTGGATTGATACCTGGACTTACCATTATTCTAAGGAGTTTGGTATAGTTTAGTGTTTTATTTTTGGTGTGAAATGACCCATCAAATTTAGGCACCATTTCCGGGGACTTTTGGCAAAATTAATTAATTTAAAGTTACATTCTTATTTTAATTTTTAGTTTAGGACTTTATGTTTTCATGTTGTTAAGGATTACTTCACACCCACTACATATAAATCATCATCATGCATTCAGTTACCCGATACCACCACTGCTCATTATGAGATTAAGTCCAGCACCATCCAAATGCTCCCATCATTTCATGGACTAGCTCATGATGACCCTTACCAACATCTACATGAATTTCTAGAAATTCACTCTACAGTGAGGATCCAAAATTTCACCAATGAGGCCTTAATGTTGCGACTGTTCCCATTTTCACTAAAAGACAAAGCCAAACATTGGCTGAACTCCTTACCTACTAATTCTGTCACAACATAAGACCAATTAAAGCTGAAATTTTTGGAGAAATACTTTCCCATTGGTAAGACCAACCAACTCAAGTGAGCCATTACCAATTTTGCTCAAATTGATGGCGAGCAATTTCATGAAACATGGGAAAGACTTCGTGACCTTCTCCAACAATGCCCCCACCTCTAAGTGCTTGATTGGCAACTTGTTCAAACCTTTTACTATGGCTTAACTGAGCCTCACTGCCAAATGGTGGATTCTTCTTGTGGTGGGATATTCATATTGAAAAATGATGCCGAGGCATGGCAATTATTTGAGAACCTAAGTGATAATTCCCTTTACCATGCCTTCGTAGCCCAGAAAGTCTAATAACCTATAGTTTGAGCCCCGAAAAGAAAGGGCATTTATGGGATAGGGCAAAACCTAGAGTTAGCCCAACAAGTAAAAGCATTGTCCTGCAAAATGGACCAATATTAGCTTCGGGACATGCCTTACATAGCAAGTTTAGCCTCAATTTCATGAGGCATGTGCTATTTGTGCAAGTCCTGCTCATGATTTGAGTGAGTGCCCTTCGACATCACAATTTTCGGAATTAGTCCAAGAGCATGTGAATGCGGCTCAAGGATTCTCTAAACCGGGTAATGACCCATATTCCAACACATATAACCCGGGATTGAGAAATCACCCTAATTTTTTATGGAGACCTCCTTCACAAGGCACTTTTTACAATCCTCCACCACCAAGGCAGAATTTTAATAATTTTGCCAACCAATCTTTCTACCGATCACCACAACCTTATTGGCAACCACAACCCCTGCCTATTCCTCTAGGCTACTCGGCCTTTGAGACATAAGTGTTAAAAGTTCTCTCAGAGCTTAAAGGGTTAGCACCAGTAGTTCACTCTCATACTCACTTCATTGCCAAGCTATAGAAGCCAAATTAGGTCAAATGGCTAATAACATGAATAAGAGAGAGGAGGGAAAATTACCGAGTCAGACCATGGCCAACCCTAAGGGTATATATGGCGTAGAGGGGTCGAGTGAGAATGGAAAACACCATGAATTGATGCAAGCAGTGATCACTTTGAGAAGCGGGAGGTAGTTAGAGCCTTGGCCAGTTCCGTTTGATGCAATTAGGGCTAAGAAGAGTGACCACGGTGGTAAACCCAATGAGAGCAAAGGTAAGGGAGAAACACATAAGGGGGATGACTTAGTCCCTAGTACTTCACATGAGTCTAAGGCACCATATGTGCCTAAGGCACCCTTTCCCTAATGCCTTGATACACCGTCCCATTTTAATAAGAAGGCTATATCTATGGAAACAATGATAGAGGTTTTTGAACAAGTTAAAATCAACCTCCTCCTATTAGAGCTGATTAAGAAAGTACTCTCTTATGCCAAATTCTTAAAGAACCTTTATACGCAAAAGCGTAAATCTAGGACACAGGTGTCCTAAAAGGTCGTACTCACGAAGCAAGTAAGCTCCATTTTATTGAGTGACACACCCCCCAAGCTTAAAATCTGGATGCCCCAACCATTGCATGCATTATAGCGGATTATTTCATTAATAAGGCCTTGTTAGATTTAGGGGCTAGTGTTCATTTGTTGTCGTTCTCTGTGTATGAGAAATTCAAGCTTGGCTAGTTGAAGCCCACTATTGTCACACTCTAGTTGGATGACCGGTCCCTCAAAGTGCCACGTGGCATGATTGAGGATGTGCTAGTAAAGGTTGATAGGTTTTATTTTCCTATTGACTTTGTGGTTTTAGGTATGGAACTGGTGGCCAGCTCTAGGAAACAAATCCCAGTGATCTTAGGTTGACCTTTATTGGCTACGGCTAATGCATGTATTAATTGTCGTACTGGGGTCATGGATGTTTCATTTGGGAATATGCAAGTGAAGCTCAATGTTTTCCAAGCATCCCAACAACCCCATGAAAAGGAGGAGTGCTTATTTGTAGATGTTATGGGGAAGATGGTAAAGGAGGCTTTACCCTTCATTTTTGTAAAGGACCCTTTAGAGGCCTGTTTAGCTCATTTTGGGTTTAAGGATTTTAATATTGACAGGCTAGTTGAGGAAGTGAATGCTTTACTTGATTCTTCTCCTACACCGGATTTTCCTCCGTAGAAAGCCTGGTTTGAGCCCCTTCCTTCTTTGTCTAGGGAGCCTGCTATACCATCTCTAGTCACACCATCTACGCTTGAGTTAAACCCACTCCCGACCATACTCAAGTATGCATTTTTAGGGCCTCAGGATACTTTACCAGTCATAATCACATCTGACTTAACTGTAGAGCAGGAAAGTCAATTAATAAGTGTTCTCGTGGCTTATCGGAGTGCTATAGGGTAGTCAGTGGTTGATTTGATAGTGATAGATCCCTCTATGTGCATGCATCATATACATCTAGAGGAGGACACCAAACCTTCTCATGAAATGCAATGGAGGCTTAATCCCAATATGAAAGAGGTAGTAAAAAAAGAGGTGTTAAAATTGTTAGATGCGGGTATTATACACCCCATCTCGACTAGCAAGTGGGTGAGTCTCACACAAGTGGTGCCCAAGAAATCAGGCATCACTGTTGTTGAGAATGAGTAAGGAGAATTGGTCCCCACACGAACCACTACTGAGTGGCAAGTGTGCATTGATTATAGGAGACTGAATTCCATGACTAGGAAGGATCATTTTCTATTGCCATTTATTGACCAAATTCTAGAGAGGTTAGCGGGGCAGGGCTTCTATTGTTTTCTCAATGATTACTCGGGGTGTAATCAAGTTTCGGTGTACCCTACTAACGAAGAAAATATCACATTCACTTGCCCTTTTGGCACTTTTGCTTATAGGCGCATGCCCTTTGGGCTATGTAATGCACCGACAAATTTTCAACGATGTATGATGGCCATTTTCTCTGATATGGTGGAGAAATTTTTAGAGGTTTTCATGGATGGTTTCTCGTGTTTGGACCGTCTTTTGAGGAATGCCTTAGAAATTTGACTAGAGTGTTAGAATGATGTACTGAGGCAAACCTGATTTTGAGTTGGGAGAAGAGCCATTTTATGGTTCGTGAGGGTATAGTGTTTGACACATTGTGTCCCCTCGACGCATAGAGGTAGACAAAGCTAAGGTTGACCTCATTGCAGGCCTTCCTCCACCCATTTCTATGCGTCAAGTTCGGTCTTTCCTAAGGCATGCAAGTTTCTACTGTTGATTCATCAAAGACTTTAGCAAAATATCCCGTCCTTTGTGTGGTTTACTTGCTGAGGACGCACCATTTATATTTGATGATGCTTGTTTGAAAGCTTTTGAAACACTTCGAGCGGCCCTTACTACCGCCCCAATAATGAAATCACCAGATTGGTCGCTCTCATTTGAAATCATGTGTGATGCCTCGGACTATGCTGTCGGGGTTGTGTTGGGCCAAAGGGTGAATAGAGCACCCTATGCTATTTATTATGCCAGTCGCACTCTCTCGGATGCACAATTGAATTACACTATCACCGACAAAGAGTTGCTAGCCGTGGTGTTTGTCTTAGATAAATTCCAATCCTATCTCCTAGGTTCCAAGGTCATGGTATTCAATGATCACACCGCTTTGCGGTACCTATTATCAAAGAAAGAGACCAAACCTAGGTTGATTAGATAGATTTTATTGCTTTAGGAATTTGAGTTAAAGATCCGAGATAAGAAGGGATTTGAAAATGTGGTAGTGGATCACCTCTCCCAAGTCCTTGTTGAGTACACTAGTGACCCTTTAACTTTGCATGATTCGTTCCCGGACGAACAACTTCTTATAGTGTCACGAGCGAATCCCCCGTGGTTTGCTCATATTGTGAATTACTTGGCCATTGGGAAAATTCCCAAAAATTGGTCTAAGCTACACAAAGACCGATTCTTTTCATAAGTCAAGTATTATTTTTGGGAGGATCCGAAGTTGTTTAAATATTGCTCCGATCAAGTGATCCAACGGTGTGTGTTGAAGAGTGAGGTGCATAGCATTCTTACATTTTGTCATTCTTCTACATGTGGCGGTCATTTTAGTGGGCATAAAACAGCCGCCAAGGTTTTACGAAGCAGGTTTTATTGTCCTACCATTTTTAAAGATGTCCACTAATTTTGTAGAACTTGTTTGCGCTATCAGCAAATAGATTCGGTGTCTCGTCATGATATGATGCCAATGTCCCCTATTCTTGTGGTAGAAATTTTTGATATTTGGGGTATTGATTTTATGGGCCCTTTCTTATCATCGTTCGAGTTTGAGTACATTCTCTTGGTAGTAGATTATGTCTCTAAATGGGTAGAGGCGATTGCTACCTGAACAAACAACCATAAAGTAGTGATAAAGTTTTTGCATGAAAACATTTTTAGTCATTTTGGGTTTCCTAGGGCCATAATAAGTGATAAGGGTACACATTTTTGTAATCGGTTCTTTGAGTTGGTAGTCAAGAAATACTCCATCACACATAAAGTTGGCATTTTGTACCACCCTCAAACTGGTGGCCAAGTAGAGGTATCTAATAGCGAGGTAAAGCGCATTATAGACAAAATGGTTAGGCTGGATAGAAAAGATTGGTCGAAATGTTTGATTGATGCTTTATGGGCCTACCACACTACTTATAAGACACCCATTAGGATGTCACTGTATAGGGTAGTGTTTGGCAAAGCTTGCCACCTCTTGGTTGAACTTGAGCACTGAGCGTTGTGAGCCATAAAAAAGTTTAACTTCGATATGGTAGTAGCTGGACCTAACCGGAAATTGCAACTCAATGAATTGGAAGAGATTAGAAATGATGCATATGAGAGTTCGAAAATTTTTAAAGCTCGGACTAAGGAATTTCATGATAAGCACATTAATAGAAAATCATTTGAACCCGGCCAAACAGTATGGCTATTTAATTTAAAATTGAAACTCTTTTCGGGTAAGCTTACATCAAGATGGGATGGTTCTTTTATGGTCGTCGAGGCATTTATTCATGGCGCTGTTAAAGTGTAAGATCCACGGAATGGCCACACTTTTAAAGTAAATGACCAAAGATTGAAACCGTATACAAAGGGGATTGAAATGGCAATACGATTGAGTCCATTGCTTTGATGGACCCATTTTATTCTAATTGAGATATGGATTTCTTATTCTCTTTTCTTTCTTTGCTATTCTGATTTTTATTCTAGCTATTCTATGCTTGATGTCTAGGAGACTTTAAATTCTCTAAAGGTATAATTCCTTTGGTGTTAACCGAGCCCGAACGACATCTGATGGTCTGGTATAGCCACCTAACTATGTTTGTAGTGAGTTCCTAAGAGACCAACTGAGACGGTGGAAATTAGAGTTCGAATGGCAAAGCCTAGAATGTAAACGTTTGGAATTTCCGAGACTAAAGTCTAGTTTAATACCCAGGGATGTGGAGATTGTTTCAAAACCACCTCGACTTGAACTCTGTATGGCAGCCCCATAGGTAGAGTTAGCTTTATGCACCTCGATTCTGGATACCGAATCAACCTAGTCTATCACCCTGTTGGAGAATAGGGACAGTTACAAATATTGTTAAGGAGAAAAGTAGTACCCGTGGTTTTCGTGTGAAGATTATACCTTTGTTGAGCATTTAGATGTTTTTGAAGTGATATTTTTTTTTTTTTTTTTTTCCAGATGTGCAATGAAGATAGAAATGGTTTGAAATGTCCTTGGGTTGTACTTGGGTCAAAAAAAAAAAAAAATTTCCCGCATGTGCGGCAAAATTCCAGTCCACAAGTTCGCTAATGTTTTAAATACAGGTGCGCAATGTGGTGCAGCAGATTCGCCACACGTACAGCCTGGGTCCCACATGTGCAGGATAATTCCTAAAACAAACAATCATCTACTGTTTTATATGTGCGAGCGGGGATTGGTGCAAGTGAGCTGACGCACGTGCGGCGTGCACTCTCACACGTGCGGCACGTCGGAATTCAAAAAATAAAAAAACAGATTTCTTTATTACAATTTTTTTTTATGTATTTTATGTATTTATTTAATTTTATTTTTGTTTTTCTTTTAAAATAATAATAATAATAATAATAATAATAATAATAATAATAATAATAATAATAATAATAATAATAATAAAAAAGAGAAGTTGATTTCATTCTCCAACCCTAGCCCATTCCTATCACTCTCACAGATTCTCTCTCGCTCTCTCTCTCTCTCTCTCTCTCTCTCTCTCTCTTATCATCTTCTTCCTCCCTTTCTTTTTCACGCAAACCCCACCACCACCACCACCACCACCACCACCACCAACTTTTTTCATTCTTTTTTCTACCATCACCAACCTTCACCCAACCTCTTCTCACCACCACTCTACCACCGGAGCCTCACCACCGGTGTCCTACCTTCTCTTCGTCCAGAGATCTCCGGTGATCACCATTTTTTTCGACGAATCTCCATTCTTTCTCTCTTTTTCTTCACTCTTTCAAGATAAATCCTTCTTGATTTTTTTTTATTTTTTTATTTTACTATTTTTTTTTGTGTAGATTTATGTTTTTCTTCTTTCAATCTTATCTTGTAGTTGAGTTTATTTTAGATTAATGGTGTTTCTCTTTTTGTTGTCCCGATCATTGTTCATGGTTCATTTAAAAAAAATTAATAAATTATTTAGCATATCTAATTCTTTATTTTATTATTTAATTGGTTGTGTCTTTTATTTTTATTATTTTGATTGCTTAAAATAATTTAGTTCATTACTTGTTTGGTTTAGTTAGTTTTAATTATTTGGTCAGTAGTTACTTAAATAAAATAGTGTTGTGTTTAACCACACCATTGTTAAGTAGTTAGTTTAATGTACATGCCTATGACTAGTTGTGGTATACTAATTTAGTTTCGTACTTGTTAGAGTTGTTTATTTTATTTTATTTATCTATTCAAAAAAAAAAAAAATCGTTGTTTCAATTTTTTTTTATGTATGTTATTTATTTTATTTCTTTTATTATTGCTCTTCCTAAATAATAAATAATAATAAAAAATTGATGATAGGAATCGCATGTGGTGAAACAAGTGAGTAGCCTTGTGGTTTGATATTCTTATTCTCATGCTGGTTCCATGAGTATGTGTGTATTTTCTTTTAGTGTATGCAGGACATGAGTAGACAGTTGTTTACTTGGGCCTCCAAAAAGGCCAGAGGTTCATCTTCCTCAACATCACCACCGCTGTTGCCGTTACCACCATCCTCGCCACCACCTGAGTCGCCACGACTGGAGTGGGCTTCTCTCCCGCTTCACAAGCTCACTCAGTTCAACATCCCATATTTTCATAATGACCCAATCGCTTCTTGGGTCATTGAGCAGCTTCAACTTCAGAAACAGTTGGGTATTTGCATTATTACGGCGCCAACTTATCCTCGTCTGGTCCGACTCTTCTACCAAAACATGTACGAGGAGCCCATGGTGTTTTCTCCTGCCATTCTATCCACCATTGATGGCCACAACATTAGCATCACACAACCCATGATTGCACGGGTGTTAGGTTTCCATGACGGCTAGCTATTGCTTGAAGTTGAGGGTCAGCAACCCATACTCCGCATCATCCAAGAATTCTTCCCGAGGGCCCATGGTGATCCTAACTTCACGTGTACACACCGAAGCAAGCTGCCTGGCTGCTTATTATTCGTTGACTCAGTGTTGTATAAGAATGCCCTTCCAATTGGGCACAAAGCTGAGCACCGAAAGGAGTTTGTGCTGGTCCTACATTGTTACCAGCATGGTTATCGGGTACACCTTCAGCACGTGATCTGGGCGCACATGCGAAAATTTATGTAGGAGGCCGTTCAGCCTCAACGTATGCAGAACACGACTTGGCCCCTGCCCTTTGCCAACCTGCTCATGCTAATCTTTCAGCTGAACAATCTTCCTATTGATCCAGCTAAAGAGATCGACACTGCCTACCCTACTTTCGGCTAGCAGGAATGGCAACATAGCTTATCCTGGATACCACTACAGGGCGGTGTCCCGGTTGCTGAGGCCGATGACCCCATGCACGACCCACCACATCCTCCTACCTCTCTCGTGCCTCCCCAAGGAGAGCCGATGTACATGACTCGAGAGGAGTACTTGCAGCTTCAGTGCTCTATGGATCAGGCCCATAGTACTATTCAGGAGCACCACCAGCTTCTCATGGAGTTGTGCATAGACTTTCAGGTGCATAAAGATTATTCTCAGGCGACATTCAACCACATCAACGCCCATCAGCTTAACTATCAACAGTTAATTACATCCTTGCAAACTGACTTTTATACATATCGGGAGTTGAGCCAGCAGTGTTTTGACTAGCTCAGCGCTCGGGTTCATGACGAAGCGTTCGAGACGCGGTCATTGATGCACGCCTTGTTTGCGCAACATTTCCCACCACCGCCAGATTCTCAGTAGTCACCTACTATCTTTTGTTTTGTTTTCTTCATTTATTATTTTTTATTTTTTTATTTCTTCAAAATATATATATATATATGTTTTCATATTTGCCTAGTTGGAAGTGCACCTACAATATCTGGTAATATTCTCTCTCTTTCCTATTTTCTTCGTATTTGTTTCCATTGAGGACATTGTCATATTGAAGTTGGGGGATGAGGGTATTTTCTTTTGTGTACTTCTATTGGGCTCCTAATTCATAATTCATGTTTATACCTGCTTCACTTGATTGCACTACTTCACTTGATATTGACTTGTTGCTAGTAAGATGGTGATATAAGCATATGTTAATTAGGGAACATAGTAGACTTGTGTGAAAAGGGTTTATTGGGTAAAGACTCGCATGTGATGTTTGCACTAGGATAGTTGCTTGTGGTTTTGGTATTAGTACACTTATCATGAGTATGCCTTGATTCACATGAACACACTATCATAGCAGTGACCTCTCTATTATAATCCCTAGTGTACAGCATTGATAATTGCTAGGGTTGCAGAAAAGACTAAATGTGTACCCTTGATTCTCACGAGAAACAAAATAAAAAAAATAAAAAAAAGAAACTTGACTTGTTTGGGTTCGTGGCCTCTTTAACTCGAATTATTAAGCCCGTATGGGTGTCTTTACACCTAATGCCCTAAAACCGTTTGGCTTGGGAGTCATTGGTCCAATACTCGCTACATGGATTAATTAGAAAGCTTAAGGACCTAGACATTGCATAGTGAAGGAAAAATAAGGAAAATGACTTGTTCGGGTTCGTAACCTTTTCAGCTCGAGTTATTAAGCCCATAGGGGTGTCTTCACACCTAGTGTCCTAAAATTGTCTAGTTTGGGAGTCATTGGCCCAATGCTTGTTACATGGGTTGATTAGAAGCTTAATGGATCAGGACATTACACTATCTTTCAAAAAAAAAAAAAAAATTGAGAATCTTGGTTGCAAAAGTTTAGTTTTTCTGTATATATTGGGTGTTATTGTGAGTTACACTAGGCTGGGGATTGCACTTTACATCGAGGGTACTGATGATGTGTCTACTATCATTCACAAGTACATGGAACTAAATTTTGTAATACTGAATTGCGACCTTTGCTCAATAGATTCTTTCATGCTTGTCTATTGTGCCTTCAATGACTCATCATGTCTTAATATTGCACTATAGTAACACAAGTTAATTCTTGAGTGGTGTAGTGTGATTAATTGTTGTTGGGCAAATGTGAATATGTTAATGTTTGTGGGTATCATTTCTGGAAACCCTCATGAGACTATACTCATCCACTTGGGGTAACTTTGTGGTTTAATTTGCATATGCTAAATGCAATCGTATTTCACATGAAACAGGAGGTAGTTAGATTTTGTTTAATTTTGTTTATCTTTCTTTATCCCTTACTCGAGGACTAGCAAGTTGTAAGTTGGGGGATGTGATTGAGGCCGAATTGTACAACACTGAGGCCAATAATTAGGATCTCTTAACCTTACTTGGCAGTCAAATTGTATATTTTATGTCTGTTTAATACCAAGCAGGTTGGATGCGGTTGGAGCACAAAATGAGCAAAAACACAGCATTTTAGCTAAAAAAGGACTTGTCGCACGTGCGAAGACCATTTCCGCACATACAACCCAACCAAATAAGCCAAATAGCTACAGCAAAAATTGCACATGTGGAGGGTTTTTCTTGCACATACGAAACCCTTTCCGCACGTGCGGTTGTGCCTTGAAAAGTGTGCCCAGTGTTTTGAACCTGTTTGGAAAGGCTGGAGATATAAAAGGCAGAATAAAAGGTTGGATTAGGGTTTTGAAAAATTCCAAAAGAGAAGGGGGGCTAAGGTTTGGAAAAGGGGGATTATCAAGATTAAAGATCAATTTTCATGGGAGTTTCTGCTTCTTCTATCTCTTCCCACTCCTCAATGAGTGGTTAGGCTCCTATTTCTAGGGTTTTGATGAAACCCTGGCTAAGTAAATAGGATTTTCATTTTGGTTTTCTTTTATGTAATGGTTTGAACAGTTGTATGGTTCTCAAAAAGTTTTCAAATATAATTTTCCATTATTTCTTCAAGTATTCTTCTTTCCGTGATTGTTGAATGCTTCCCATGCAATGGTTTTCTATGCTTTCATGTTCAAGGTATGAGACGAGCTATACTACGAGGGACGAGTCATGTTGCTACCCTAGTTTAGAGCGAATGACTCGTACTACTTGAGATGGTTTGTTCTTATACATTGAACATGTTAATTTTCTTGATCAATGCTTTGAACTTGTAGCTGCGAAGTACTATTTAGTTTGAACCGTAACATAATTGATTTTCAAATTGAAACCTTATTTATGTAACTAGTGGTGAATTCTTTACCCTAGGTTTTTCTCAAAATCAGTAACTTCCTCTTTAATTATAATTGCTAGTTTATTGGCTTTGTTTAATTTAATTATCATTACGTTATTAACAACCATCTCTTTCATCAAAATTAATTTAGGAATTTAACAATTAAATTAGTTTAATTTCTCATTTGTCCCTGTGGATCGATACCTGGACTTACCATTATTCTAAGGAATTTGGTATAGTTTAGTGTTTATTTTTGGTGTGTGAAATGACCCATCATGTTCAACAAGTAAGAGAGGACTCAACAAAAATTTCTTCGTCCTTGTTATAACAAAGTATCCAACTACACATAGTCATTTAGAAAACTATCTCTAACACATGCAAAACTTGATTCAACGCAAGCTTTCATGTCCAAAAGTGTTCTTCAATCCAAACTTTCATTTAGGGAGCACTTCATCTTCATTTCTTGAAAGTGTTGGTTTGGGGGTGAGCAAAAGCTCAGTAGGTAATGAACTTAACAAGTCATAACATTAATTAAAAAATACATGATCATGCAATGCATCATTATATAATTATTGCATTATATATATGTATGAAAGCCCTTATGCATGAGTGTTTAAAATGTAAGTAAACGTTTCTAGAATTCAGACGGGGCGGTAAATATACTATGACCTTCCAAGTAAGAGCCGAAATTCTAATACATACATACATATAGATTTTGTATGCTTAAAATAGTCCTAAATTTGCCCGCTCCAGAAACGATGGGGTGGTGGGCACCGAAAAATAATTTTCCCTTCTGCATTTGCTGACTCCAGAAATGGCGGGCCGCGGACACCCAAAACCATGTTTTTCCACATTCGCTGACTCCAGAAACGGCGAGCTCGTGGACACCCAAAAACATTTTTCCACATTCGTCTGCAATATGCGCAGATAGGGCAATTTGGCACCTTGACTCCCCGTACAGGTACCAAATACAAGACACAACTCAAAGCCACCAGACTTACTACTTGGACTCATAGATTATTTATCTCCTTTCAACTTTCCACCATTCAAATCATCATTATATGAAAGAAATTTAATAATGCATATAATGCATGAATTTGTAAATTCTCATTTTCCCCTAAAATGATTTCAATGCACAACAATTCAATAATTCACATGTCAACAATGAGAAGATTCTCCAATTCATAACCATCATCATCTCCAGTTTTGGTGTAAAAGCCTCAAAGTCTAACTTTTCAACATCAAAGTCAAGTAAATACACTTAATTTTAGGTTATAGAGGCCAATTGGGCAAAACCCCCTTTATACTCTTCCAAGCATTCATACACATTAGTATCACAACAATCCAATAATTCATATTTCAACCTCAAAGTCGAATAAAAATGCCCAATTTCATGTTTTAAAAATCAATTGAGCAAAACCCCTATTTATTAAACAAGTTTCAAAACTAGGGTTTGTAAAAAATTAGGGGTTTCCTCTCTTTCGTGAATTAGAGACTAAATTCCATCATCAACAACACTAATCCTTAAAAATTAGACATACTTCATCCATAATCATGAATTATTGCCTATATCCTTCCAAATCATTTATTAACAAATACTATCCAAACATATATACATATATATGTATATATATATCTACAAATGACTAGCTAATGAAATTACCACATATGAATTTTAGATTAAGGGTATAACAAGTTAAGAACACCCCTACCTCACAAATAGAAACTAAATGGGTGAATCCAAGCAAAACCTCCACCAAGTTGTCAAACAATCGGTAAATATCTTGAACTTGACTTGCTCTTGAATTATCTTGGAGGATCAAGGGTGAATCTAAGCAAAATTCTAAGGAACCAAGTGGTTTGGGGCTAGGGTTTCGAAATGGGTGGGAGAGGAAGAGAGAGTTTGTGAAAAAGTGAAAAACAAATGAGTTGGATCGACTTTCAAGTGAGTTGTCCCGAACATACCACTTAGGCGAACTTTTCTTCACTCAAGCGACCAACAAAATTTTTGAGAGACCGCTCGAGCGGTAAACGCAAAGTCCCAGAAGTTTTGTAGAGCTATAGTGAAAATACTGGGAGTATGAAATCTATGCTCGAGTGACCACTTCACTACTCGAGCGGTCTCCCCTGCAAAATGGCAAACTACTGAGAACTACAAATCTTCGCTCAAGCGATCAAATGATCCCTCGAGTGGTCCTCAAAACTCAACTGTCACAACTTACCCTCCTTAAAGAATTTCGCCCCCAAAATTATCATAGTCCCTATTCAACCAACTCCAACAATTCTCAAGAAAGATAATTACCACTCTTACTAGTCTTTATTCATTGTAACATCATCACAATGCATGGATTCAAACGTTCAAGGATCAAAATTCACATGCCTTTTATAATTACTCCGCATAACATCAACACAAGACTTGTTCAAGATTCACCAATCACAATACAATATCATTGAAATAAGAGAAGTATCAAAATCATACATCATTAAACAAATCAGGATATTTTTCACGAATGTCCGCTTCCCTTTCCCAAGTGGGTCTTCTACCCCATGATGGTGCCATAGCACTTTGACTAGAGGTATAGTTTTACCTCTCAAAACTTGCTATCGAGAATCTAAAATCTTCATTAGTCTCTCTTCGTAGTAAACATTTTCATCTACTTCAAGGTTCATCTAGTCTAAGGCATAGACTGGGTCGGGCCCATACTTGTGAAGCATTGAGATGTGAAACATGTCATGTATCCCAAATAATTGTGAGAGCAAAGCAAGGTGATAAGCAACCTCCCCCACTCATTCAATGATATCAAAGGGACTAATGAACCTAGGTGATAGCTTCCTACTTCGACCAAATCTCATCAAACCTTTTCTAGGCGATATTTTCTAAAACACATGGTCACCTACTTCAAAGGACATGGGTCGTCTTCTCTGATCTATGTAGCTCTTTTGCCGACTTTGTGCCACAATGAACCTTTTTCGAATGATAGCTACTTTTTTTGTGGTTTCACGAACCAATTCCGGTCCAAGCATAGGTGAATCTTCTCCCTTCGCCCAACACACTGGTGACCTACAAGGACATCCATACAGGGCTTCAAAAGGTGCCATCCCAATACTAGCCTGAAAACTATTGTTATAGACAAACTCGGCTAGCGGTAAATATTTCTCCCATGACCCTTTGAAATCCAATACATATGCTCTCAACATATCTTTCAAAATTTGAATTGTGCATTTAGATTGACCATCGGTTTGAGGTTGGTAAGCAGTACTAAAAGTCAACTAAGTCCCCACAATGGCTTGTAAACTTTGCCATAACCGTGCGATACAGCAAGGGTCTTTGTTTGAGACAATGCTCACCGAAACCCCATGAGGCTGAACAATCTCCCTAACATAAAGTTTTGCTAGGTAATCCACTGAGTCGCCTATACTCATTGCCAAGAAATGTGCCGACTTCATTAGTAGGTCTACTATGACCCAAACGGCGTCATTACCTCTCTGTGTTCTAGGAAGACCCGAAATGAAGTTCATTGTGACGTGTTCCCACTTCCATCCATCCACCGGTAAGGGTTGTAACAACCCAGCTGGCCTTTGATGCTCCGCCTTAACTTGTTGACAAGTTGGGCATTTAGACACAAATAAGGCTACATCCTTCTTCATGCCTTTCCACCAAAATTGGTAGCTCAAATCATGATACATCTTCATGCCCCCGGGGTGAACTGCAAGACGGGAGTGATGAAACTCTCAAAGTACGTCATCTCTACATGACTTTGGTACGAAAAGACGATCTCCGTAGTGGATACTTGTGTCAAAGTGTACCCTCAACCCTTTCTCTTCTTTCCCTTGCAAGATTTTCACTCAAAGTGCTTCTACCTCCAAATCACTTTGTTGTGCTTCTAAAATTCATGTAACTAGTGTTGGTTGGGCTAGGATTGAAAATAAGGTGGCTTGACTAGATGATTCTCCAAGTTGCACATCAAATTCACTTAGCTCCCCCAATATCTTCTACTCCCTGACAACAAGGCTAGCAACCAAACTTATTGACTTTCCACTCAAAGCATTAGCCACCACAATGGCCTTCCCAGGATGATAATGCAGTTCAAAGTCATAATCTTCCAAGTATTCCATCCATCTTCTTTATCATAAATTCAAATCTTTTTGGGAGAACAAATATTGGAGACTTTTATGGTTCAAGGATACATCAAATTTCTCTTCGTAGAGGTAGTGTCTCCAAAGCTTTAAAGCAAATGACTGCGGCTAGTTCAAGGTCATGAGTGGGGTAGTTTCTTTCATATGTTTTCAGTTAACGGGAACCATATGCCACAACTTTGCCGTCTTGCATCAAAACGCACCTAAACCTTCTCAAGAGGCATCACAGTAAACTATATAACCTAATCCTCTCTTTCGGATAATTAAGATCGGTACTGAGGTCAGTCTAGTCTTTAGTTTTGAGAAAGACTTTTCACATGACTTATCCCACACGAATTTCACCTATTTTCTAGTTAATTTTATTAGTTGTGCCACTAATATTGAAAAATCCTTCACAAACCGCCTATAATACCTGGTAAGACCCAAAAAGCTACGAATCTAAAAAATGCTTTTAGGTTGTTCCCACTTAAAAACTGCTTCAATCTTCGAAGAATCTATCGTGACTCCCTCTCTTGAGACCACATGACCCAAAAACTTCACTTTCGAAAGCCAAAATTCACACTTTTCAAGTTTAGCATACAGCCGATGTTCCCGAAGCAATTAAAACAACATGGAGATGTCTTTTATGCTCTTCTTCAGAAGGCAAATAAATGAGGATATCGTCCATGAAGACTACTATGAACTTATCAAGATAATCTCGAAAAACTCTATTCATTAAATCCATAAATGTGGCATGAGCATTGGTTAGACCAAATGGCATCACAAGGAATTCGTAGTGGCCATATCGTATGCGAAAGGCCATTTTAGGGATGTCCTCTTCTTTCACTTGCAATTGATGATAACTCGATCTTAGATCTATCTTTGAGAAACAGCGAGAACCCTTAAGTTGGTCAAAAAGATCGTCTATCGGGGTAAGGGATATTTGTTTTTGATCGTGACTCTATTTAACTTACGATAGTCGATGCATAATCGCAACGAACCATCTTTCTTCTAGCAAAAAGAGTTGGTGCTCCCCATGGCGAGGTGCTAGGCTGTATAAAACCCTTGTCTAACAATTCCTGTAGTTGCTCTTTTAGGACAAGTAGCTATGCAGGGGAAAATCTATATAGAGAATTCCACCTCACGATGAGATGGTAACTTAGTGAGATCCTCAAGGAAAACATCTGGATACTCGCAAACTACCTTAGGAAATATCCCCTGGACTGCACTACCCTTATCATCAATAATAGTTACAAGAAGAAAATTGAGTTTGCCTCAACTTCGTGGGTCATACAACGATGACAACCCACCCTCAGCTCTATTCCCCAAAAAATAAAAACAATCCTTGCCAATGGTACACACCTTAACCCTTTCGCGATAGCAATCTATGACAACCCAGTAAGAGGACAACTAGTCCATACCAAGAATAACATCAAACCCGACATTTCCAATATTACCAAATTAAAAGGGAGTTGACGTTCAGCTACTTCAATTACACACCCAGACACCCTCGATTCAAGACAACTTGACCCCCGATTGGTGACTCAACCATAAATGAAGACTCTAGTTATTCTACCGTTAAGCCCAATATGGATGCAAATGATGATGCGATAAATGAATGAGATACTCCCGTGTCTATCAACACATAGGCCCAAGTGTTATAGATAAGGTAAGTACCTCTCATCACTGATGGTCTAGATGATTGGTCAGAAGCAGTGACTATAGAAACTCATCCCTGGGGTCTCTGCTCACCTTTATTTCCTCTCAAAATGTTAGCTGGTTGTGTTGTCTGTGCTAATGTGGCCCCCTGTACTGCTCTGGATGACTGCCTAGACTAAACCAATTGATAATTCTATCGCTGACCGTGGCTTGCTTGATGGCCCCTAGAATTTTGGGATCCAGAAGCACTCCCCATCCCGACTAGCTGTGGACAAGACCTCTTTATGTGCCCCAATTGCTTACAATGGTAACATGTAGGCAATTGGCTCCTTTCCTGGGCTTGGCTTTGAGAACAGGTTGGTTGCTGATGACTAGGATTTTGTTTTCACTCAGCTGCTTTGTGACCTTCTTGGCTACATCGGAAACATGTAACATTGATGGGACCAGTACTTCCAGAACTTCTCATAGAAACAGACCATGATGACTTAGCTTGTTGAGGCATAGACGGGAAGGAAGAAGATGAACCACTAGATTTCTTAGAAGATCTGGTATCACCCTTAGATTCCTTGTAGCTCTGTCTCTTTTTCCTTTTCCTAGCTTCCTTAGCCTTTAACATAATCTCTACATAAGCGGCCGCTCCCACCAGCCTATCATACTCCCGATTCATATTACTCATCACCTTCATTAGGATTTTGGACCTCAATCTCTTCTGAAATCCCAAACATCGACACTCCTCAGTCGCCATGAGCTCAGGTGCAAAACATGCTAGACTAGTAAAAGTGGCCTCAAATTCTGCCACTGGGTGTTCAACTGTCGGAATTCCTCAAATTGCTTTCTCAAGCTCTCCCTAGCTGTAGGACGCAAAAACTTCTCTTGGAAGCCGTGGGTGAATGCCTCCCAAGTATGCTCCACTCCATGCTTAATAGACTTCCACCATTGACTTGCCTCCCCTTTAAGTTGGTAAGCCGCCAATGCCACCTGGAGTTCTCCATCACGAATGTCTAGAATCTCGAAGGACTTAATAATTTGCTCCTGCCATTCGTCCACCTTTATGGGATCAGGCCTGCCACCAAACTCTGCGGGGTTAGAACGGAAGAATTTCTTCTTTAAGAAAGAGGTTCGAGTCTCCCCCTCTATCTTTCTTGCCACTTGTTCGGCTTAGAGTATTTCCATGGACCCTCGAAGAGCCCCTGCCATCTTTCGAGCCAATACCCCATTGCATCTTGGGCTAAAGGGACGACTATGTCGTTTTGCCCTACCCTTTCTTCTTGGGGAGGTAAATCTTGCTGAGGCTGCATATCCCGGCTACCTTTGCGTGGCCTGCCGCGACCTCTACCATGTGCAGACATCCTATATAGAAGTAAGGAGGAGGGATTTAACTCACAATTCGTACACTATATGTCGACCCACATGTCACCCACATGTTAAACACACACTTATCCAGAGATCTAAGTCACATAAAGCACACCACCTAGCTACATAAACACATACACATACTAGTTGCTCTCTTAAGATTCTAACTAGTCCCATGGCACTCAAGGATCTCTTAGTGGAAAAAGCATTGATCAGGAGCCTTTCCAAAAAGATTTCGATGACTGCAATAGGCACAAGTCATATCCTAAGAGATTAACTCCATACCCACATAATCACACAACAGATAAGACACACAAGGCAAACTAATGTCCCTTACTAACACCATAGCCCTATGTGGTAGAGCCGCTTTCCACGAGTTCCAAGTATTCAAATCGGTTAGCTCGGATACCAATTTGTAACGCCCTGACAAATGCACCTCCCTGTTCACTCTTCATTCGAGCATTACCAATACAAAATAAGCAATACAAGAAAACCATATAGAAGGATGTAACATAAACAACATTCCTTCCCTATAAAATTGTTTCCAAAACTTTACAATGATTGTTCATTACACTTACAACCAAAAATAAAACAGTTCAACAAGTAAGGAAGGACTCAACAAAAATTTCTTCATTCTTGTTATAACAAAGTATCCAACTACACATAGTCATTTAGAAAACTGTCTCTAACACACGCAACACTTGATGCAACGCAAGCTTTCATGTCCATAAGTGTTCTTCAATCCAAACTTTCATTTAGGGAGCACTTCATCTTCATTTCCTGAAAGTGTTAGTTTGGGGGTAAACAAAAGCTCAGTAGGTAATGAACTTAACAAGTCATAACATTAATCGAAAAACACATGATCATGCAATGCATCATTCTATAATTATTGTATTATGTATATGTATGAAAGCCCTTATGCATGAGTGTGCAAAATGTAAGTGTAGACACCCCATTTTGACCGCCCTTAAATAGTTGGGCACCTCAGATTGAATACTTGAAGATGAAATGTTACGTTGTACAATCGTTCAAATTCTTCAGCAAAAGGCTTCGGTTTTCAAGCTTCAGAACCTAAACCTTGCACCCCCTTTGAACCAAAACCTAATTTTTTCTAGTCTGACCACCTAGAGACTTGCTAGCTAACAAGTGGCCTGCAAGCCATTTTTGGTTGGCCGGCCGGCCGTCCACCTTCATGGCCGGCCGTCCATGTTCAGCGATAAACAGATATTTTCTGCTGCCAACTGTCCTCATGTGCATGCCTTGCACCAGCTGGCTTACTACAAATATTTCCGATGTGAGATAGTGTTTTTCTATAAATACATGACCACCTCTCATGGTTTGGGGTTAGAAAATTTTTCCAAGAGCCAAAACTTGTTCAACACACTACCTCTCTCTCTTGCAATATACATACACCTCCTTGGCCAAAAACTAGAGGCCTCTTGCTGAGATTATTGAACACAAATTTCAGCTCTTGAGAGTATTTACCTTGTTGTTTGTGAGCTGAAGAGCATTATCTCTTCAAAAGGTATAACCTTTGCCATCTTTTGCCTTGTTCACACTACTATTCTCTTCTCGTTTTCTTGTTGTTTATACATTGTTTTGGACTAATTTTGAGGGTTGAAACATGTGATTTAAAAGCTACCAAAGGTGAAGGGGTTAACCACCCCTTCTTGAACCTTATTCCATAGCTTATATCCTTGTTCTTCCCACTTATTTCTTTTATTTATACACTATTTTTTAGAGTTTTCACAGGCTACAATATGTGATTTCAAGGTCCAAAAAGTGGAGGGGTTGGCCACCATTCCTTAGGCTTGATTACTAGCTTTATTCTTTTCCATTTTTATTTACTTTTTCTAGCTTTTCAAAATGATTTCAGCACTATTTTTTTTAGTTTTGGGGCTATTTTAATTGTTTATTTAATTTATGCTTCGAATGCTATGCTTGTGGTGTTGTAAGTCCTCATGGATTTGGGTGTTTAGGCATTAGACAACAATCCATTTGAGTTGATAGCCTTTCTTGCACTTTTTATTTTTATTTTTATATATAACTTTCATACATGTTCATACTATTGTAATCACCTTTGCATAATCATCTCTGCAACCTTCCTCCATTCTTTATTTATTTTGATTAAAGAGTTGTGTTTAACAAAAGGTTGTTGTTCAAGCACAAGAAAGAGACTTTCCATGCTTAATGGCTTAATATCTTCGGAGGTTCATTACCAAGGCATTACATCTCTCTTATGCTAAGCATAATCTCTCGTTTGACAATTCTCTTTATTGCCGGTGCATTTACTTTTAAGGGACTAACTTTCTAGTTAGACCATGGGAAATCACCAAGGAAAGTGCCATTATAGCTTGTTATCAAGTTCAGATTTAGAGTCATTATCGCTCATTATGGGTTTGGTTAGTCATTATCGGTCTCTTTGAGTTTGACTAATCATTATCGCTCATTTTGGATTTGACTTAGAATTAATTATCGCTTGTAAATGAGTTTGACTCTTCCTTTGTAATTTCCCCCGTAGAAAAGGGCTTGACATGCTCATTTCTCAAGTTAAGTCAATGCTTGATACTCTTTATTGCTTTTGGACCTAGTGGACGTAATTATCACTTTTGGAAAAAAAAGGAATAAAAGATAAGAAATGGAAAGGTAATGTAAAAAAGGCTAATAAAATTGGAGTAAAAGAGGTAAAAAAAAAAAAAAAAGGTAATAAAATTAAGTTAGGTTCAATTGGACGTTATGTTGAACCTATTGCATCTTGACTCATTACATACTCTTTAGTGATGTTCAATGATTCAAGAAGTAATGTCTACCCCTTTCCTTGAGGTAACTCCATGATAGGGAGGAGGTATTGTTAGTCTTTTATTTCATTTTATTGAGCTTTTATCCTATTGATTTTAAGATCATCACGCAACAAATGTGCGAATATTGATGATTTGTAAACTGAATCTACTCCTCCCTTGATCACCTTCATGATAGGGAAGGGAAGAGAGTATAAACATCTCCTGGAAACATTCTGTTTTGCTCTATTTTAGTTCTGTTACAGCAGGGTAGTCCCTCAAAACAAGTGGCCAGCCAGCCACCTTTTTGTTCGGCCAACCACTTTCCAAGACCGGTATGCCACCTTTTTTTGTACAAGTAATGGCATTTTTGTGGCCGAACATAGCAGAATCTGAGGCCAAAAAAATTATTTTCTGACTGCAAACAGAACAAAATCTGGCAGCAAACAGAGAGGTTTCTGGGAAGACGCTATCGGTTGCACACATGTGGCTTCTCACCTCCCATTCTATTTAATTAATGCTTTAATGTTAGTATGTTGTAATTAACTAGTTAACTTCATTTTAATTTGTAATAGCTAATTAATTTAGTTAATTTTGGTGTTGTAATATTTAGTTAATTAGGATATTCATTCGGACCCTCTTGTACGAGGGTTAACACTTGTAATATTGTGTATGTTTTCCAATCCCCATTCTTTCTCTCTTTTATTTACTTGCTTACGATGGTTACATGTAGTATCATATTTTGGTTTCATATCATTACCATGTGTAAATATCCATTTTGCATGCATCGAGTTCGGTTCTTCATTCTAACATTATTGTCATTTCCTACTTACTTGAATACGTGTGCTATTGCATGCTTTGAGTTAAGCCATATGTCATTTTAGTAAATCGAACCTAGTAGTTGCATTTTGTATGTGTTGCATTAGTCACTTGCATATTAGTGCATGCATTTTTCTAACTATGTTCTTCTATTTTGGCTTGCCTCGGTTAAGTACTAGGTGAGTGTTTTTGCTTTAGCATATTGCATGTATGTTTGTGTTTCCATATCAAGCATATTTACCATGAGGCTAAGTGCTTATTTTATATGCCTCTTTGAATGCCAGTGGATGAAGGATAATTTGCTTAAATTGGAATGACATGGTTAATGTATGTATGGACTCGCTTTTTCAAATGGCACATATGCAAAACTCTTTTCAAACAAACATGAAATCAAAGCATTTCAAAATGGGTGAAATAGTCTATACTTGTGTTCCTCACATAGTAAGATAGCATAATAATTGGAACAAGAGCATATAATGTACATAAAAATCACATCATGATTAGTAGGGGCCAATTTTTGTTCAGGTGAGTGGGGTGCTTAATTCATGACATTCCCCTCTCATACCTAAGTTCCTGAGCTGAGACACATTGGTTATGACGGACAAGTAGCCTTTGGCACGAGTCACGGGTTTCCTAAATTTTCTAAAAATATTTAGCTAGCGACTCTGTAATTTGGCAATGTAGTCTATTTTTGGCATCTCTAGTGATAAATGGATTTTCTTAGATTTTCCAAATTTGGACTCTCATTTGTTTAATCTATTTCACATTGCACTTGTGAAACCAGATTCAGAACCACAAGAGTCTGAACTATGGGGTTATCATATCCAAGGAGGCTAAACCCCTCCGAGGAGCACGAAAAGCAAGCTACAGTAAGTTAAGTAAACGTTTCTAGAATTCAGACAGGGCGGTAAATATACTATGACCTTCCAAGTAAGAGCCGAAATTCAAATACATACATAAATATAGATTTTGTATACTCACAATAGTCCTACATTTGCCGGCTCCAAAAACGGCGGGCCGCGGACACCCAAAACCATGTTTTTCCACATTTGCTGACTCTAGAAACAGCGGGCTTGTGGACACGCAAAAACATTTTCCCACATTCGACCGGCGATATGTGTAGACAGGGCAATTGGGCACCTTCACTCCCTGCGCTGGTACCAAATACAAGACACAACTTAAAACCACCCGACTCACTACCTGGACTCATAGACTATTTATCTCCTTTCAACTTTCCACCGTTGAAATCATCATTGTAGTATGAAAGAAATTTAATAATGCATATGATTCATGAATTTGTAAATTCTCATTTTCCCCTAAAATGATTTCAATGCACGACAATTCAATAGTTCATATGTCAACAATGAGAAGATTCTCCAATTCATAACCATCATCATCTCCAGTTTTGGTGTAAAAGTCTCAAAGTCTAACTTTTCAACATCAAAGTCAAGTAAATACACTTAATTTTAGGTTATAGAGGCCAATTGGGCAAAACCCCCTTTATAATCTTCCAAGCATTCATACGCATTAGTATCACAACAATCCAATAATTCATATTTCAGTCTCAAAGTCAAATAAACATGTCCAATTTCATGTTATAAAAATCAATTGAGCAAAACCCCTATTTATTAAACAAGTTTCAAAACTAGGGTTTGTAGAAAATTAGGGATTTTCTCTATTTCATGAATTAGAGACTAATTTCCATCATCAACAACACTAATCCTCAAAAATTAGACATACTTCATCCATAATCATGAATTATTGTCCACATCCTGCCAAATCAGTTATCAGCAAACACTATCTAAACATATATACGTATATATATCTACAAATGAGTAGCTAATGAAATTACCACATATGAATTCCACATTAAGGGTATAACAAGTTAAGAACACCCCTACCTCACAAATAGAAGCTAAAGGGGTGAATCCAAGCAAAACCTCCACCCAGTTGCGAAACAATCGGTAAATATCTTGAACTTGACTTGCTCTTCAATTATCTTGGAGGATCATGGGTGAATCTAGAGCAAAATGCTAAGGAACCAAGTGATTTGGGGCTAGGGTTTCGAAATGGGTGGGAGAGGAGGAGAGAGTTTGTGAAAAAGTGAAAAAGAAATGAGTTTGATCGGCTTTTAAGTGAGTTGTCCCGAATAGACCGCTCGAGCAAACTTTTCTTCGCTCAAGTGACCAACAAAAATTCTGCGAGACCGTTTGAGCGACACCTTCACTACCCGAGCGGTAAACGCGAAGTCCTAGAAGTTTTGTAATGATACAGTGAAAATACTAGGAGCATAAAATCTACACTCGAGCGACCACTTCACCGCTTAAGCGGTCTCGCTTGCAAAATGGCAAACTACTGAGAGTTACAAATCTTCGCTCGAGTGATCAAATGACCGCTCGAGCGGTCCTCAAAACTCAACCGTCACATCTTAGGCCTCCAAATCTCTATTATTAATTTCTTATAAACTCTATTAAAAATTTTAAAAATTATGTGGCACTTAAGTTTCAAATTCACTCATCTCTAATCATTTCTATTTAAAATAAAAATTATTTTTTTAATAATTTTATAATATATGCTCTTAGAATAATAGTTATCCGAATACAAACTTATCAACAAAAAAAAAAAAAACAAAACAAAACAAAACAAAAAAACAAAAACAAAGAGAGAGAGAGAGAGCTATCGCAAAATTCAAAAATATTTGAATTGAAAATCTATATAAAGATAATCTATATCTATCAACAAAATTCAAAATAAAGATAATTTAAATTTGAATTTTTACATCTATCTCCTCCTATATAAACAGATATATTTTAATTGATTATAACCACAAACAAAACTGTTATGTTGCTCTTTCTCTTTCTCCTTCTCCCTTTCTCTTTCTCTCTATATATAATTTTATATTGTTATAGGTATGGCTAAAAAGTTTCATAAATTTGCATTCCCCATGTCTCTATATATAATTTTATGTTGTTATAAATATGATTGAAACGCTCCACACATTTGCATTTTTTGTCTAAATTTTAATTTTACAAAACTTGACAACTAGAGAGTTTTTAAATTTCTTTTTATTGCATCAATGTTGAATATTATGTACCAAAATTACAACAACAAAAAAAAAAAAAAGACAAAAATGTGTAAGAAAATTATTTGTGTATCATTCTCATAATGAATTTCCCACCAAACTAAAAAACTCTTTCCTATTTGAGAATTTCAAAGTAATTTAACTTGGCCATTAAGTATCTACTATATTCTTTTGCTTAAGGTTTTATCTTTCGATGATAGTTTGGTGACAGGCTCACAAAAGTTATATGTTTTTATGTAATATTTAATTTTGCTCTTTTACATTTGATATCATTTTTAAAAAAAATAAATAAATAAGAAACTTGAACAATTGAGTCTTTTATTTTGTTTTGTTTTTGGGTTGGCAATAGAATATTATTTTTATCATAACAAAACGTAGTTCTCAATTATATGATACTTATTGATGTTTCACTGTAATTGTTTTTGATTTATTTGTTTGTTTAATTGAATTACTTTTTATGTTTTTAGTTATCAAAATCTCATCAAAAATAAATAATAAAAGACAATCAATGCGGATAATATTAAACCTAAAACCATAACACATCATATATTTTGCAATCTTATTTTTAAGTAATTCATTTTCAATCATATACACCCGTGCATCGCACGAGTTACCACTAGTTATTAGTATATATAGAATTATTCTTTGGGAGAGCAATGTGTTGATCTTACTATTTGATTTTTGAATCGAGATAATTATCCTATTTGATTTTTCAAAAGGATTCATTTTATTAATTAATTTTAAAATAGATTGAATCTTACGATTTGATTTTGAAATCAAGTCTAATTTACTGTTTGATTTTGTAAACAGGTCAGCAAAATTATCTAATTTGATTTAGAAAACTGATTGATATTATTAATTGATTTTTAAAACAAATTGACCATCGATGTTTGATTTTGAAATTGAGATGATTTTACAATTTGATTTTGAAAGCGAATTAATTTTATCGATTGATTTTGAAAATAAGTTGATCATGTCATTTGATTTAAAATCTTGTTAATTTGCTCTTTGATTTAAAAAAAAAAAAAATCTTGCCAACTATTTTTAAAATTTGGTTTGGAATGATCTAAATAAGTGTACTTTTTGACTTTTTATGAAATATGGGTTGGGTATGGGTTGGGTTGAAGTGATGTGTTAGAGAGGTGATGTGACTGAAATAAGATAGTAACTTTTTGATTTTTTAACTTTTTTAGATCATGCCAAACAATTAGTTTATTTTACCATTTGATTGTGAAAATGAGTTGATTTTAGGAGCAATTATATATCAGTGGAAATAGGAAAAAATATGTTTAAAAAAAGATGATAAAAGTATAAATATTAATAATTAAAATTATAAATTTTTTAATTTTTTTTATTTCTACTGTTATATAATTTCCCCTGATTTTATCTATTGCTTTTGAAGACGTTTGATTTTACTATTTAATTTGTAGTGCTACTAAAGTCTTGTTCTTTTTTCTTTTTTCTTTTTTGTTACTAGAAAATCCTCCCACTTAAGACAGCGCCCGTCGCAGAGATCACCAAAGTATCCTGTTGTCTGTTCTAAGTAAGAGACTATAACCTAAGAACTTATCTCGACCCTCCAAATCAAGTTCCACTTAAGTCAAAACACGCGCAGTGGGAGAGTATTAAACCCATACTAAGTGTTGTGGTAAGAACAACTTGAGATTTAATCTCCTAACCAACCGCGCTACACCCAAAAGATTGGCCCAAATTTTGATTCTGATATGACCTTAAAGTTTGAAAGAAATCCCCTTAAAATTAAGACTCTCCAAGGATTACGTGCTTTTTTTCCCAATATTTCACATTTACATAGCAAGCATTTCACATTCGCACATAAGCAAGCATTCCAAACACCCCTAGAGATTAGGATTTCCTTGTCCTAGCTTTGAATAGATCTAGAGTTGCACTATTCAAACAAGTAGTATCATTACATCCTAGGCACTAGAAAGCATCCTGTCCAAATTTTGGCTGTTGCTAGAGCATCTGTACATATACTAGGTTAGTCTGGTTAAAAAGGGTACCTCAGGAAGACACCAATATATACCTACCCTACCCAACACCTATAAGTGAAGGGAGGGTCAAATAGTACGTTGGCATTAAGTTAAAGCATGAAATATCTGTTTTATGGCTCAAAAATCATCTATTCCCCCTTGAACTATTCATACACTTACATCATTGTACAATTATATTCATCAAATAATAACAATAGTTCAATGGATAAAAGATAATACAAAATATAAGTGACCTAAGGTAAACATCTTCTCAAGGAGTGCCCTTGGATACACAAAAAAATGGATTATAGTCTCCATCACAAAAGAATAGCCCGAGGCTTCAGCACAAAACACATAAAAGAGCCTCTGTACTCCCGTCCAAAAATACATCCCGATGTTAATCACTTAGGTAACAAGTCCACATCATCCCCTGAAAAATTGTTAGTTTTGGGGTGAGCAATTGTCCAATAGAAAATAACTTTACAAGTTATATAATTAATTGAGATACATGTGATCATGCCATGCAAGAGATTAGAAAAACCCTTGTTGATTCCTTTATAAAACCATAATAGCAAACTAAGAAATGTCAATAACAAATTCTTGTCCAAAACATGGGGTATAAAGACGCTATGACATCCCGATACAAGAGTCGTATGCCACAATTACATATATATATATAGAAAATAATCCTACATTTACCGACTCCAGAAACGATACGGCGTTGTGCACCCAAGACCTTAGTCTTCCACATTTGCCGACTCCACAAACGGTGGGCTTGTGGGCATCCAAAATCATGTTTTCCACATTCACCGACTCTAAAAATGGCAAGCTCGTGGACACCCTAAAACCTTTGTTACATTCGTTCGGCGATATACACAAGACATGGCAGCTGGGCACCTTGACTCCCCACAGGGGTACCAATTACAACACACAACTCACCAAGACCCGACTCGCAACCTGGACTCATACTTTATTTATCCCCTTTGACATTTCTCCGAACATCCATAACATTGCAAAGTTACATGAGAAAATTTTAATGCATATGATGCATGAGTTTTCAAACCCAATTTTCCTAAGATTTGTTAAATTCACAACATCATAAGAGCAACAATGTTATTCAATCCACCATTCCCAAACTTCACACATATCCATTTAGATATGCATATATCCAAGATAACGTCAAAAAATCATATTCATCATCATTGTCACACATTTCCTATAATAACTCCAACCCTTAATCTGTTATTAATTCATAATTAAGAATATTAACTAAGAGGTTAAGATGAATTCATGGATTAATTGTGTATTTTGTATGTGATTTTAATGCCTATTTGTTCATTGTAGAAATATCTATTGTAATTTCTACTATGATTTGAAATTGAAGATTGTGGAAGTATTAGAAATCAAAAACTAACCCGATAGGAACCAACGAAGGTTTTGTAGCCTTCATTACTAGATGGAAGGCCAAGGCAACAATGATGACTAACAAACCATCAAAGAAAGATCAAATCCACATGGTAGTGAGAAATCTGCATGGAAAAATGTTGCAAAAAATGATAGTCCATCCACTTTTCACTTTCAAAAAGCTGCATGAAATGGGAGTTCAGATAGAGGATGCCATCAAGCATGGAATTATAGTGGATGACAAGGAACCAGTACGAAAGACCTTTGACCGCAATCCAAACACTGCCACCAGTGGTAGCATGGCTCAGAAGCCTTCTGAGGCCAACTCAGTCACTATGATTTCTCAAATCATTAAAGCTCTCAATTGCTTATCAGAAATAAAATTCCAACCAATTAAATTACGTATATAAATTAGGAACATCACAAGCAAATTAAATTCAGAATAATCATAAATCTCACATAACTTAATTAATTTATTTAATTTCAATGAGGGCTTAATTAAATCATATGTAATTTCACTAAACAGAATCAAATATTTAATTAATTCCCCATAAGGCTCTATATATGAAATTAAACTGATTCAACTTATCAATTAATAAACTCATATACGAATCAGACATAGTCAAACACATATTACACATACTCAAATTAGGCACAGAATATGCTAATAAATTCCATAATCAAATACAATCCAAATCCCATAATTAAATAAATGTGAATGATGTGTACAGTGCAGTTATCATAGCCTTTCCCCCATAGAAAGTTTGGTCCTCTAAACTTATAACACCTGTATCGAAAACAAATAAAATATCTTTAGTTCATATCATTCTCTATTTTCCAAGTAGCTACTTTTCTATTCAGCTTTCATTATAGGAGTTCGGCTCATTTCTCAGCCATTTGACAATTAGCAACTCAATTGGTGATTCATCACAGTTTATATCGTCATCAAAAACTATCCTGAAGTATTCAATAATATAAAGTGGATCCCAACATTAATCTTGTAGCATGAAACATAAAATACAGTAACTAAAGCAATCATTCACATAACTCGTACAATTTTGTTCAAGTATAATTCACATATTCCCAACTAGTCAAAGATTAATCTAAAATGATGTTCATGATTCTCCTTACTTTTCAAATACATTAAAATAAATTAAATCAATACACATTAATAACGAATTCAAGTTCTCAGTCTATTAATTCCCCTAACAATAATATTCCTGACGTTAGTTCCTATGCAATTTATAAGCCTTCATTCACAACCTTAAATAAGGTGGAAAACCATTTCATTATTTCCAAAAGAAAGGTCATTTAATCCCGGAAGTCAAAATCATTTTGCTTAGGCATATGAGTACTGTTTACATAATATATACAAAGTTCATTCGTTCTCCAAAATTATGTTGTGGTGGTTCATGTCAAAAGGTATTAAGTCATATATATTGTAGCATTCCCAAATAAAATTTCATATGTTAATCTATAACAAAAATTCCTGGATGGTGAAGAAATATTATTATTTAATAATGGTCTCAATTTATATAGGCATCTTGCTCACAAATAGTAAAGGTAATTCGAAACAAAAACATATCTTACAAAAATTCGTTGAATCTTTTCAAAGGTAACAGATAATGGGTTGCACCCAAATAACATTAGACAGACTTATAGATCACAACAAAACTTAACAGAATAAAGCTTGACAGAACGATCTTCATGGATCAAAATCATACAGAATGTCCCCATTGGGATCGAAGCCATATAGAACGTTCACATTTTGCCGAGATCAAATAGAGCATCCACATCGGAACAAAAGTATATAGAACGTCCATAATGGTACGAAACCATACAAAACGCTCATACATGATCGGAGCCATGCAGAACAATCATCAAAGATCAGTATCATACAGAACGTTTATAATGAATTGGAAATATATGCAAAACATCTATGAAAAATCGAAGAACATCCATATCGGATTGGAGATTTTATGAAATCTGTGTATCTAATAATCTTAGCAATCATGGGTCAAATTCAAATGTCAAAATAAATGGATCCAAATTTATCAATCATCAAATAAAACAATTACACATAGAAGCACACAGTCAATTTCGGAATTAAGATCCTGTGAGGATATATTTTCTGAGTACCAACACGTGGCCAAGGTGACGCTGACATGTCAGTCGAGGTGCCACGTGTCCTGTTCGTGACACCGAGGTGATCTCGTCTAGGTCGATGTTACCTCCGAAGATATCAGAATCCGAGATAAGCGGATAAGGCACAAGAGTCCTAGAATGAGGAAGGACTACAACATGGATAAGGCTAACACTCTTAGGGAGTTTATCTTTATCTCTTGGAGAGTCTAGGATAAGCACTGAGCAGAAGTCCATTGAAGCTAGGCTTCTATTGGGACAAGGATTGAGTTAATTATAAAATAGAGGCACCCCCAATGGGTCTAAGGTACGCAATTTATATTCTAAACAGTGAGTTTAGCACTATTGATTATCTTTGAGAGATATACTGACTTGATCGTCGGAGTGCCCCCAGGTGGACGAACCACCACCGGAATCTTCTCTTTCTGTTGCAGGTCAGCTAGGTGTCATCTATTCTGCCAGCGCTCTCCAGCTGAATACTGAGGTGGCAGTGTGATCAGAAATTCACTCACACAATTTGGCGCCGTCTGTGGGAAAGAAAGGAGAATAGATGGCCAGCGACGGACAGAAGGAAAAGGTTGGGGATGAAATCCCTGCTGGGAACGGTAAACACGTTAACCTTAGCATGGAGGAAGATGGTTGCAACGAGGAGACTTAGGGTCAGAATCATGGCAAGAAAGATGTTGGCCAAGAGGGCGACGTACCAAAAAAATCGGATCGAAGCGGATATTACAACGAGGATAACCTCCAGGTATGGAAGGATAGATACCTGCGGAGGGATGAAGAGGTAAAAGAGATGGCAAACAAATTGGCCGACCTGCAATCGGTCGTCAATTTCATGATGCAAAACAACGTCATGCAGCCACCATTCTCGCTACAGGACACACCGATTCCAGCGGCCAATGCCCAGAAGGGAGGGCATAAAACAATCCCAGTAACCCTGCGGCACACTAGGAGCAAAAAACACTCTCACCAACCTTCAAGGGAGGTCGGGCGAGGAGAGTCGAGAAGGGAAGAATCCTGAAGGACGCATTGCACCAAGGAAGCAGACCCCAGAGAACATCGGCATGTTCAAAGGCAGGAGCTGTGCTTCGACACAACTCATGGAGAAAGGTCGAAAAGGGCTCACAACGAAGCTAAGAGCAGTGCGCCGAAAAGACTGAAGTCAGGAGATAGCCGAGCTCCTGGTCGGACCAAAGAGGACATGAGAGATTACCCCAAGAGGAAGCAAGATCATGCCGAGGTAACTTCCCCTGTTAAACCGAGAACACCGTTCTCGGTAGAGTTAGACAAAGTAGAGGTCCCGAAGAGATTCAGTATGCCAAGGTTCCAGATATACGATGGGAAGTCGGACCCCAACTTTCACGTCGGATTATACCTGAACTCGATGGCATTGTACACTGGAAACGAACCGTTGCTCTGCAAAGGGTTCCCCTCATCGCATTAGATTGGTTTCACAAACTGCCGAAGGGAAGTGTGAAGACTTGGGAAGGCCTGGCCGAGATGTTTGTGGCCAGATTCGTGACAAACAAACTACAGCCCTTAAGGGTAGATGCCTTATTGGCTTTGAAGATTGGCGAGGATGAAAGCCTGAGGGCCTACGCCAAGAGGTATTACGAGGTGTTCAACCGAATACCAGAATACAACCAAGAAGTGGCCGTCGTGTCATTTAAAAATGGCCTGAAAGATAACTGCCTACTTTGAAAATCACTGGCAAAGACATTGCCAAAAAGTATGGAGGAGCTCATGGCCAGACTTGAGAAGTATGCTAGAGCCGAGGAAGACACGTCAAGAGCCAAGGAGACAAAGCAAGAGAAAAGGAATGGCTCGCCGAAGCAAGGCCGAGGTAACAATGGATCAAACAAGCAAGAGGTAGGACTAAGGGCTGCGCAGGCAGTCACAACAGTGTTCTGAATCCCAATTCACAAAGTACTGGACAAAATCCGATCCCAGCCCTATTTCAGAGCACCAGCTAGGGTGCCAGGAGAATTTATGGGACGAAGCCTTGGTAAGCATTGTGCTTACCATAACGAAGATGGGCATATGACCCAGGGTTGCAGAGCCCTGAAGGCACACCTGGAAGACCTGGTAAGGCAAGGCCATTTGAGGGACCTCGTAGATGAGGCCAGGACAAGGGAAGAACAGGCAAGACTGCCTCAAGCACCGGCAGCTCCACCTCCCCCAGCATAGCAGCCGCAGGCAGGAGAATCTCAGGTAATTAATGTAATTCACTCAAAGGTGAGCGAAAACGAAATACGGGGGGAGACCCAGAAAGTGAGGCACTTACAGCATGTGTACCAAGTAAAGGAGAAAAGACCTCGGGCCGAGGAGTACCAGGGACCAATAGTGTCCTTTACTGAAGCCGACCTGGAGATGGTCCAATATCCGCACAACGATGCCTTGGTAGTATCCCTTCAGGTTGGGGAGTGCCAAGTGAAGCGCATCCTCATTGACCAAGGTAGCTCTTGTCACATCATGTATGTGAGATGTTACAAGGAGCTTGGCCTTCACCCAGACGATATGGAACAATCTAATGGCCTAATGGTCGGGTTCAATGGAACGCCGACATGGCCACTGGGGGTAGTAAGCCTAGATGTTCAGGCTGGCACGAGGAAGATAAAGACAGAGTTCACCGTAATCGACACACCCTCCCTTTACAATATTATCTTGGAAAGGCCATGGTTGCATACAATGGGGGTCGTTCCCTCAACATTGCATCAAGTATTGTGGTTCCCAACAGAACATGGGATAGAGGAAGTCAGAGGAGATCAACTGCAGGCAAAGAATTGCTCCATGGCAGCAATGAAATCCACCTGCAACATACGAGAACCAGAAAAGGCAGAGATCGAAAAACGAGGACGTGGAAGTCCTAGAGGACATCGGTAAGGAGCCAGCGGAGAAGAACGAAGAAGCACTGAAGAAAATCCCCATCCAAGAGGGGGATGAAGAACGCTTCTTTCTTCTCGGCTCGAGCTCAGCCGAAGATGAGGGCAAAGAGTTGCCAAGGCCCTAAAATACTTGCAATCTCAAGTTTTTTTATCATTAAATTTCTTGTTCTTTGTTATTAGACGAAGTAATAAATAAAACTTGATTTTTCTTTGACGGATAAGATAATTGATGATATTTCCAGAACACTTGTATAATGAGAACCCAAGTGGAACTTAAGTTCACATTGGGGGCCAGAGAGTTGGAAAATGGTTTTGACACTTGTTGAAATTTGTGAAAAATTTACAAGTTGAAGTTAAACCGAGATAATGTTTAACACTTGTTGAAATTTGTGAAAAATTTACAAGTTGAAGTTAAATTATGGTTACGTCTAACACTTGTTGAAATTTGTGGAAAATTTACAAGTTGAAGTTAGCCGAGATAATGTTTAACACTTGTTGAAATTTGTGAAAAATTTACAAGTTGAAGTTAAACTATGGTTATGTCTAACACTTGTTGAAATTTGTGAAAAATTTACAAGTTGAAGTTAGCCGAGATAATGCCTAACACTTGTTGAAATTTGTGGAAAATTTACAAATTGAAGTTAGCCGAGATAATGTTTAACACTTGTTGAAATTTGTGAAAAATTTACAAGTTGAAGTTAAACTATGGTTACGTTTAACACTTGTTGAAATTTGTGGAAAATTTACAAGTTGAAGTTAGCCAAGATAATGTCTAACACTTGTTGAAATTTGTGGAAAATTTACAAGTTGAAGTTAGCCGAGATAGTGTCTAACACTTGTTGAAATTTGTGGAAAATTTACAAGTTGAAGATTAGCCGAGATAATGTTTAACACTTGTTGAAATTTGTGAAAAATTTACAAGTTGAAGTTAAACTATGGTTACGTCTAACACTTGTTGAAATTTGTGGAAAATTTAAAAGTTCAAGTTAGCCGAGATAATGTTTAACACTTGTTGAAAATTTGTGAAAAATTTACAAGTTGAAGTTAAACTATGGTTACGTCTAACACTGGTTGAAATTTGTGGAAAATTTACAAGTTAAAGTTAGCCGAAATAATGTCTAACACTTGTTGAAATTTATAAAAAATTTACAAGTTGAAGTTAAACCGAGATTATGTTTAACACTTGTTGAAACTTGAGTTTACAAGTTGAAGTTAAACTAAGTTTATATTGAACACTTGTTGAAAATTTGTGAAAAATTTACAAGTTGAAGACCAAGACTGTACCAAGAAAGGTACTTATGTACTTGCCGAGGTAAACCATTGGCTTGTATAACCGAGGTATGTCACCCCGAGAAGGCGGCACAAGACTAGGGTGTATATTGAAGACACAAAATTATTCCAAATATGAAAGTCATACAAAAGCAGTAAAGGGATGATAAAGATACAAGCATTCAAAAGAAGTTGCATTTATGTACAAAAGAGGGCACTTCGGCCTACCAAAAGAGTAATTGTTCAGAGATTACAAAAGAAGGCACGTTGGCCATGCGAAGAGCTTACATTGTTTCAAAGGAAAACTAAAATGCAAAGTACAGAAGCAAAAGAAAAAAACATCGAAACTAAGACTCTTCAGCACCACTAGCAGGTTGGGTTTGAAGTTCAAAAGACTGCTGGGAGGACATCTCGGCAGCCTTCTCAACCGTGAGCTCGGCATCTATTTCTTGAATGGTTTGATCGAGGCTCTTGTCAACAAGAAGCACGTCCGAAGAGGCCTTCTCAGGTATAGTGTCCTTAGGAACCTCTTCACCCTCCTCGTCTTGAGTCAAGTCCAGGACTTGCTCAATTGGAGTAGGGGACTTGGCCCCAGCAGCCTCTTTCGACTTCCTTACCAAAGCCTCTTCCTCAGACTCAGAATCGTCGTCGGATTGGTTTGGAGTTGGGGGGAATGGCAGAGGAAGGATGTCGGTGTTCCTAAGGGGGGAGTCATCGGGGATTTCGAGCTTTTTAAGTAAAGTCATCCAACCAAGGGTGAAACCCTTGTTACATGCCTGCTTTACCTACTTTTCATAGTCCGCCGTGACATCGGCCACCCCCTCGTTGCACCCCTTCTGATCGGCTTCCTTGATCTCGGCGTCTTTTGTGGCCAAGGCATCTTCAAGTTCTTTCTGGGCATGGGCCATCTTTTCCTCGGCCTCTTTCTTTTCGGCCTCGAGAACCTTCTTGATGGCCTCTGCAGAATCCGCCTTCTCCTCGACGTCATCCTTAGCTTTGATAGCTGTCTCGGCTTGATCCTCCAAGGTCTTCATTCTTGATTGCAAATTTTTATTAGTCTTCTTTAGACCAGAGACCTCCCTCTTCTTGTCGGCCAGCTCCTTCCGATTCTCAAAGGCTTGCATTGAGAAGGAATGAGCATGCTGGATAGCCTGAAAATGAACAAAACAGAAGTTAGTAAAATTCTCCAAGTATGAAAAAGTAAAGAAAGAACCCAAGTACTGATAAAGAGACTTACTTGAACAGAGTGCTGGAGCATCAAAGCAAAGTTTTCATACTCGCTCATATTGGCATTCCGGTCGAGATCGCCGAGAAGAAGCAAAGCGGTACTAAGAGCGACACCGACGTTAATGTCATCGGCACTGTCGCCAGCTCGGACTGGCCTATCCTCCAGTGTAATTTTGGGGACCCAAGGGGAGTCGGACTTCATAGAACCCGAAGCTGTTGCAGAAGACGACCTCGGCCTCTTTGATCTTGTGGATTCGGATGGTTGGGCCTCGGCTGGCCTCTTCTCTACAGCAGAATGGGTCTTGTCGCTCTCGGCCAATTTAGAGATCGGCAAGGTGTCCTCAGTATCAACTTGAGTCACCGTTGCCTTCGGCTGCGCCGTCTTTATCCTCTTTTGTTTTGGCTTTGGCTAGGTTGGTGCTGGTTGAGCATCAACTGAGTTAGGAATATTAGCCAAAAGATCTTTAGCAACTGCCTTCTGACGGCCCATCTCGGCAGCAAAAACAGTTCTTTTGCCGACGTTGACGGTTGCTCCGCTGGATCAGAAGTCGATCCTTGATCTGGCCGAGATGTGGAAGCTGTTGATGGAGTTGTGGCAAAAGGCGGAGAGAGGCTTTTCTTCTTCTTTGGGACGTCGGGAAGAGCTGACTTGTAGGCAAATCCAGTAGCCTCTTCAAGTCTTTGCTGGGGAAGAAAGACTGATGGAAGTCCTTTGGTAGCTGAGGAAGAACTGCAAAAAGAAGAGCATAGACGTCAGAACAAAAGTATCGAAAACATGAAAAGAGAGAGCAAGAAAAAGTGACGCTTAGCCTTTACCGGCTCCTTCCCCGAAAACTGTTCGGCTTAGGAGATAAAGGTGGAGGTTATCGTCGGGCTGAAACTCCCAGTTGCCCGAGACGATGAAGTAATCGTCCCCAGTACCCTTGTTCGAGTCTAGGAGGTCGACAATAAGCTTGTACTCAGTTGACCTCGGCTTGAGGTAGCAGATATGGCTTTTTCTGATTTCAGGCGACACATGGTATAACAATATTGAATATCGGCAAGGGTGATCCTAGCGTTTTCGTTCTTGGTTAAGGCGATTATGCCATTGATAACTCGGTAAGAGTTGATGGCGAGTTGCATTGGGTTCAATTTATAGTAGTAAAGGACTTGTTGGAAAAGGGGATCCAGTGGAAACCTAAGTCCACATTCGACAAAAGCCACCACTGGGAAAGGCATAAGATTTACATCGGGCATAATAGAGTCTTCCTCCCCTACCAACCTAAGGTGGACGTCGGCAGGAATAGAAAACTCTCGCCTAAAGTACTCTAGTTTGGTCGGGGTGTCTACCCTATACTTCCACATACCCATGATGTCGACCTAGACTAGAGGAGTTGGGTTTTAGAATGAAGTGTTTTGGAGGGTTTTAAGGACCTCGGCGAAAACCTAAAAGTAAGTTGAGGTAAGAATTTGTGGGGATCGTTTCAGTTTTTCCTAAAGATTTGTGGGTTCTACACAAACAAATCCCAAACCTAGATTTGTGGAAACGGAGATTGAAGGCACGAATATGGCAAAGTCACAGAAAATAGAAAAGCAAGAATGTGTTTCAAAATCAAGAACAATGATGAACTATCAAGACCACTGTGCTAGAGTGAGTGCAGGGGTGTAAGGCTAAGAACAGTGGCAAAAGTACAAGAGGATTGTGAGCAGTGTGTGTATTCAAGACAGGGGCAAAAGCAAAATCATGAAATAAACATACTCAGATACACAATTCATAAATTGAATACTTGAGCAAAACAACAATAGCAACAAGAAATAAAACCAGGAGGAGCAGTGGCATACCAGAAAAAGAGAGGCCGATGTGGGGATTGCCGAAGTCCGACGACGGTTGCAAAAGCGGGAAATCGGTGAAAATCACGTCGGACGTAGTGAACGGAGCGAGTTGTAGAGCTGGGAAAGCTTGAACAATGGAAGATTTGGAAGGAAAAGCTAGAGAAAGAGAGCTACAAAGACGATGTAAAGTGAAAGAACGAAAGAGGAAAAGTAGTTTTGTTAAAAACTTGAAACGGCGGCAGAAAGACAATCAATGCGCCTAAAACGACGGAATTGTCAGACGACGCCTGCAGGCGTGAGACGACTTACAAGCGCGTACGAGGTATGATCTAGTAAGGGGAAAACGCGTGGCTAAAACGGTTGAGTCATTATGCTTGACAACTCATACGCGTGAGGGAGCTCTTGGAATTTTTGTTCCTTAAAGAAGACATATCGGCCTGAATAAAGATCTCGGCTGAGAAACTTTAAGCCAACATACTGGAATAGGTTCCATCACCTCAGAATGCTAAGGTAATAGAACTTAGGGGGCAGTTGTGGGGATATATTTTTTGAGTACCAACACGTGGCCAAGGTGACGCTGACGTGTCAGCCGAGGTGCCACGTGTCCTGTTTGTGACGCCGAGGTGATCTCGTCTAGGCCGATGTTACCTCCGAAGATATCGGAATTCGAGATAAGCGGATAAGGCACAAGAGTCCTAGAATGAGGAAGGACTACAGCATGGATAAGGATAACACTCTTAGGGAGTTTATCTTTATCTCTTGGAGAGTCCAGGGTAAGCACTAAGCAGAAGTCCATTGAAGCTAGGCTTCTGTTGGGACAAGGATTGAGTTAATTATAAAAGAGAGGCACCCCCGATGGGTCTAAGGTACGCAATTTATATTCTGAACAGTGAGTTTAGCACTATTGATTATCTTTGAGAGATATACTGACTTGATCATCGGAGTGCCCCCAGGTGGACGAACCACCGCCGGAATCTTCTCTTTCTGTTGCAGGTCAGCTAGGTGTCATCTATTCTGCCAGCGCTCTCCAGCTGAATACTGAGGTGGCAGTGTGATCAGAAATTCACTCACACAGATCCTATTCATATACTTAACATATTCCTAAAGATCTCTTCATTTAATATTTGGGCTGCGTACTAACCTTTGAACTGACTAAATAACTTAAGATATCTTCATATCTTTGGATGATCCTTCAATTGATGTCCTATTTCTTCACATCTAAAACATGCTCCAGTAAGCCGATAACACAACTTCCTATGAGGCTTGAAACATATAGAGCATATTGGGGCAGACCTACTCTCTTTATGACCTTGCTTAGACTTACTTGCCTCTCCTACCACAAAATTCTTAAACATATCCTTTGGTTCCTTCTTTGATTTCACACTTAACTTTTTCTTTTGGTCTTGGAGTTTATCATAGCATGATCACATAGCTTTCATCATATTTTCTAGCACTTCCTCTACTTTATCTAACCATTCTAACAATGATTCAACTTTTACTTCATTCTTACTTTTCACCATCTTTTCCTAAGACACCAGACAAAGGTTAGTAACACTTAGGGTAATACAGATTGACCAGAATATAACATAGAATATAGAACACAGAAGATATATAATTAAACATAGCACATACAATCATACAAGGACATAGGTAGGGTAACCTTTTCATTCCCATGGAATTTAGCCAGAATTTCTGATTCAAAACCACGTCAGCTGAATGTGATTCAATCGAACTTTGAAGGTCATTTAACAAAGGTATGAGACTCTAAGGTTTGTCATTTCTCACAATAGGTCCCTCGCCAAATCATCATACCGTCTTACATACCAAACACATATATTATCTTCCTACCATCATAATTTCATACACCTCATTTGATCATCAAACAATTCAACTTTTTCCAACTTTCCCACAATCTAATATTCATATAACCAATATGACTTCCATAAAAAAGTCTTATCCCTTGCAATATCAAATTCTCACAATACTTTTCAACTCTTAAGTCTCAATACTAAACTTATATTAATCTAAACATATCATATACTTGAGCACAAACACATGCATATTGTGAATGCATTCCTAAAATGCCATTCTACAAATCCTTAATACACAAATGGACAAGTGTGTAAGGAAATAACACGTGCATTGAAACCACTCTATCACACGACCCCAACCCTCCCCTAGAGGTTTGGATCATGACCGGCCAGTAATCATATATTACCTACAACCTCTAAACCAAAATACAAAATATTTATTAAGTATTGGGGCCTGAAATGGGAGCTAAACAGAAATAACTTTGTCTATTAAGCTATGCATACATGACATGAATAGAAATACACAAAACATTTCATCACATACATATAATTTATACATATAATTATCTTATACATTCCAATATCATACATATGACATAATAAAACTTGACAATACTAAGCTTAACCAAAAGCAAAAGCTGAGGCCTCAACACGGAAGCACATCCTCAGGTGGCTTGGCAAAATGGTTGACTCCAAGACAAACTCTAACACTGAACTTCCAGATGCTCACCTATATATATAGGGAAAATGGGTGAGCTAGAAGCCCAATAAGTAACATCAATGTAAAAGGTTAATGA
Source organism: Camellia granthamiana (assembly GCA_036172215.1). NCBI lineage: Eukaryota > Viridiplantae > Streptophyta > Magnoliopsida > Ericales > Theaceae > Camellia > Camellia granthamiana. Next base: position 72,654,949 of record CM069911.1, on the reverse strand, counting down.
ATGAGTTGCAGATTTATAAAAACACTTATCATGATCAAAATATTGTTTAGAAATATATCTTATACAAAGTTTATTAAACCTTTCAAAGCTAAACATAATGTTATTCAGAGGCATATTATTCATAAACTTATCAGAGCTTTCGAAGAGTATCAAATGATGAGGTACTTCTCAATGGCATTTAACAGAGCAGACAACACAGAACGGATAGAGCAGAACAGACAGAACAGAACATACCTTGACAGAATGACCTTTGGTCCAATACATGATAGAACGATCACTGGTCCAATATATATAGATAACAGCTGTACCAAAATAATAAGTTAACCTTTGGTCCAACATATAATAGGTTTTGCAGATATAACGGATAGTAGACATAGCAGATAGACATAGCTAATATAACAAATAACAGATATGGAAGAACAACCTATGGTCCAGCTTAAGTATCATTATCAAGAATTCATTATTGGTTATACAACAATTGGGGAACGTACACATAACGGAGGTTTTTGAAAACCAAAGCATATCTTTGTAAAAAGGAATCTCATTCATTCTTAGCATATTTTACTATTTCAAAAGTACTTATTCAGAAAACTCATCATATTGGAACATTTCATAAACAAAATATAAATTTCATTAAACATCGTATAACATAGCCATTTCAAAATCATTTATACAAAAATATATGTCACGACCCGAACCTGCCCCTATAGATTAAGGTCATAATTGGCCAGTAATCATGAGATTACCTATGGCCTCAAACCTGATTAAACATGTTTCAATAGAAATAAAGGGGCCAAAACGGAAGCAGCCTTAAAAATTTTATCTAATGAGCTGTGCTTATATGGCAAAGCAATATTATTCCAAAAACATTTCATAATAACTCACACTTATAGGCAGATTTAACATTTTGTACATCTAGGAACTTCTAACATATAGCTAGCCAAGCAAAAAGTTTATATACATGGGTGATCCAACATATTCACCAAAGTAGCATAAAGTAAACAAAAGGACAAAAACAAAGTCTCATGTGTGAGACGTTCGAGCTGACTCCACAAAACTTGACTCCCTCTCACATTCTTCACTAAGGCTGGGTTTGGACATCTCTTTGCTCACCTACATACATACAAATGAGGGTGAGCGAAAGCCCAGTGAATAATATCAAAATAAAGAAATTACATGAATGAAATTTGTGACAGACATATCAAACAGTCTTAGACCCATTCATGTTTCTATCTAATAAATCAAACGGCCTCAAGCCCAATTCATTCTTATCAAACGGCCTTTGGCCTAACTCATCCATGTCAAACAGCCTTTGGCCCAATCATTCATGTCAAACGGCCTTTGGCCCAATCATTCATGTCATCATGTCAAACAGCCTTGGGCCAAATTCATTCTTGTCAAACAGCCTTTGGCCGAATCATTTATGTCATCACGTTCTTCACAGAGTCTTATACAAAATTAGGCATATAGAATACTCATTCGTAATTCAATAAACAAATCCATGAAGCTTGTATAGAAGTAGCATTTGGAAAATAACACACTTGAAAATATCTTTACTAGGATATTACTCACAATGTTCTGCCGATGGATTTGCCCTTGTGCTTGACCCTACACATTTCATAACATATCGGGTCACTAGCAATTCAATCCGCTCTCGATATTTTTATTTCTCTTAGGTCTCTTTCTTATCCTTTTTGTTCATTTACAATGTTCAATGCATGCCTAAGAGTGCTTAGAAATAAAAGAGAACGAAAAACGAAACATAAAACAACTCTTTAAAATTTCTGAAACAGGGCTCTCCACTCGAGCGCAACTTTGGTCGCTCGACCGGACTGCAAGACTTTGCAAAAGTACTGGTTGCAAGAAATTTTCTCTCGATAGGCACTCAAGTTAAAATTCTGAGTGAAAAGAGTCTCTGCTCGAGTAGTCTGCAAAATTTACAAAACTTCTGGGAGCTTGATTTTTACGCTCGAACGACACTTTTCTCGCTCGAGCGGACAGGTCAAATTCTGGGTTTTCCAGCAAGTTGTTTGAGCTTCAAAACACAACCCCAAAGGCTCCAAGGTTTCCAAATTGATGCCAAAACATAGAAAAACATTGAGTAACATAAAAACTTAGGTAATTTGAAACCAATTATCCAAAATCATGGTCTATATCCAAAATCATTTCAAATTCTTCTTGCAAGTTCCAAAACTCATGCAATCAAGCTTCAAACCTTCATGAATCATTCACGCATGTAAATTATGGACTCTAATTCTACCTCAAATGGTATAAATAATGCCCAAAGTCATGAAGCTCAACAAGACTATGCATGCATGTGTGATTTGGTGCTCAATTTTTCATATTTAACATGCTACCTGCTTGACTATGCAAATCCATGGCAACCCTTTACATGCATGGTTATATTGACTTCAAATTCATCAAAATCAACTCAATTCTTGCTCTTAATTACAAATCTTGCTTGAATTCACTGAATTATGAACTTAAACTCATGAAGTTGAGTTCAATTACTCACCTAGGAGCTCTAATCTCCCAAATTCTAGCTAGTTCTTGAGTTCCTTTGCAAAGTCTTTCAGGATGAGCCCTTTCTCTCTCTAAATTCAATTCACTCTCTATCTCTCTAGAGTGCAATCTCAGCCAAGATGGAAGATATGAGCTCAAAAGAATAAACTTAAGTGTATATTGGCCTATATATATACTTGCCTAATCAAATTGATTAAAGCTAAGTAATTATGCTTTAATTCAATCGTATTGATTCTAATTATTTTGATCCGAATCGATTTTTAATTAAATCTCACCATAGGTTCTAAAAATCAAGCTAATTGCAAAGATACATACAATTTTAGTTTCTATAGCCTCTACGGCTTTCAATTAAATTTTATAGCAGAAAATCAAACAGATTTTCCTACGGTGAACAGATACAAATTGAAAAAAACACATATAATCATATCAAGCATATAATTATAAGCACATTTAAGATTAGTTAGCATAACACAGAGTAGGGTTGTCATATTTTTCCCCCCTTTGGGAAGTTTGGTCCTCTAAACTTATTTTACCTCCGTCCAGAAACAAATGTGGATAGCGTAGTTGCATCTCATCCTCTTTTTTCCATATGTAGCGTCCATCCCATAGTGTTCTTTCCATTCTACTTTCACCATTGGGATGGACTTAGTTCTCAACTGTTTCACTGGCCAGTCAATGATTCATTCTAGCCATTCTTCATATTCTACATTTTCATCAAGAGCTATCCGATGGTAATCAATCACATGAAACGGATCTCGAAAATAACCCCTCAACATCAACACGTGGAACACATTGTGCATTTGTTCGAATCCTGGTGGCAAAGCAACCCTATATGCAACTGGACCAAGCCTTTCCAGAATTTGAAATGGCCCAATGTAACAGGGTGACAATTTGCCTTTCTTACCGAATCTCAACTGGCCCTTCATCGGAATCACACGAATAAATACAAGGTCGACAACTTCATACTTAAGAGGTCTCCTTCAAACATCCATATAATTCTTTTGCCGACTCTGTGCCATCTTGAGCCTCTGTTGGATGATCTTAATCTTTTCAGATGTATCTTGCATAATTTCGGGCCCAAGTAAAGCCCTGTCCCTGACTTCTGTCTAACAAATCGGTGATCTACACTTTCTACCATACAAAGCTTTGTATGGTGCCATACCAATGCTAGAGTGGAAACTATTATTATATGCAAATTCTGCCAGTGACAAATAATCCTCCCAGCTCCCTTGAAAATCTAAGGCACACATCCTGAGCATGTCTTCCAAAGTCTGTATGGTTTGTTCTAATTGCCTGTTTGTCTGTGGATGGAATGCGGTACTTAATTTTAGTTCTATCCCCATTGCTCTTTGCAAGCTTTTCCGCAATCTAGATACAAATTTTGGATCTCTATCCCAGACAATAGATACTGGAACTCCATGTAAACGAACAATCTCATTAACATATATAGTAGCTAATCGATAAGCATCAAAAGTAGTCTTAACGGGCAGAAAATTCCCAGATTTAGTCAGTCTATCAACTATAACCCAAACAGAATCGATACCTTTCGGAGTTCGAGGTAAACCAACAACGAAGTCCATGGTCACATATTCCCACTTCCATTCCGGAATGGGAAGAGGTTGAAATAGACCGCCTGGTTTCTGATGTTCAGCTTTAACTTGCTGGCATTGAAGGCACTTGGACACATACTCTGCGATTTCCGTCTTCATTTTGGGCCACCAATAGCTTTGCTTTAACTCCCGATACATTTTGTTGTTACCCGGATGCATAGCAAACATCAACTTGTGAGCTTTATCGAGGATTCTCTTCTTTAGTTCATGAATGTTTAGGACACACATTCGGTTTTGAAATCTCAACACTTCACCATTAATGCTAAATTTTGATTTTGGATTTGCCCAAACTTATCAATCATTTTCTTGAGGAACTCATCCTCTTTTTGCCTTTGCTTAACTTTATTAACTACTACTGGCTCAACTGAAATAGTAACTATCAACCCAGCTTGTTCGTGTAACACCACTTTAATCTCGGTTCTCTCAAAATCTTGCAAGATTTTGTTCTGTTTAGTAAGTAAGCAAGCTAAACTCCCCGTCGATTTTCTGCTCAAGGCATCAGCAACTGTATTAGCTTTCCCAAGGTGATACTAAATCTGAAGATCATAATCTTTTATTATTTCAAGCATCTTCTTCTTTGCCGCATACTCAACTCTTTTTGAGTAAAAAAGTACTTTAAACTTTTTTGATTTGTGTAGACTTCGCATTTTGCCCCATACAAGTAATGCCGCCAGATTTTCAAAGTAAACACAATTGCGACCAATTCTAGATCATGCGTTGGGTAGTTCTTCTCATGTGGTCTCAACTGTCAAAAGGCATAAACAATCACCTTTCCATTCTGTATTAATCACAACCCAAACCTTTATAAGAAGCATCGTTATAAATCATAAAGTTTTTCTGTACCTGTGGGCAATGTTAATACTGGTGCAGAAGTCAATCTCATTTTTAGTTCTTGGAAGGCAGATTCTTTTTCATCATTCCATTCAGATGGTTGTCCTTTGTGTGTCAGTTGGGTAAGAGGTATAGCTATTTTTGAAAAGTTCTTCACAAACCTTCTGTAGTACCCAGCTAAGCCCATGAAACTGTGGACTTCTGTTACATTTGTTGGTGTAGGCCAACTTACAACTGCCTCTATCTTATATGGGTCTACCGAAATCCCATCTCTGTTAATGACATGCCCTAAGAAAATAACTTCATCCAACCAGAACTCACATTTCTTTAATTTAGCAAACAATTTGTTCTCTCTAAGTGTTTGCAAGACGGTTCCCAGATGTTGTTCATGTTCAAGTCTACTCTTTGAGTATATCAGAATATCTTCAATAAAAACGACAAAAAAATTCATTGAGGTAATGTTTAAAAATTCGATTCATAAGGTCCATAAATGTTGCAGGGGCATTAGTTACTCCAAACGGCATGACAAGAAATTCATAGTGACCATATCTCGTTCTGAATGCAGTTTTCTCAACATCTTCTGCCTTTACCTTCAACTAGTGGTACCTGGATCTCAAATCAATTTTAGAAAATACTTGTGAGCCTTGCAATTGATCAAATAGGTCGTCAATACGGGGTAAAGGGTATTTATTCTTTATCGTTACCTTGTTCAATTCACAATAGTCAATACACAGGCGCAAGGTTCCATCTTTCTTTTTCACAAATAACATTGGTGCACCCCATGGTGAAGTACTTGGTCGAATAAACCCTTTGTCAAGTAAGTCTTGCAATTGTTCTTTCAATTCTTTCATTTCAGCAGTAGCCATTCTGTAGGGGGTTTTTGAGATAGGCTGAGTACTTGGTACAATATCAATAGTAAACTCTATTTCCCTCTCAACCAATTCTCCTCGCAATTTATCTGGGAATACATTTGGAAACTCACTGACAATAGGGATACTACTCAATTCAATATTCAGAGATTATGCAGACAATACACAATACAAGTAACCTTGGAACCCTTTTATGATTGATTTACATGCTTTCATTGCAGATATCAAATAAGGTAGAGGCAATATCCCGTTACCCTTAAACACAATTTCTTCCTGTCCTGGTGGTCTAAATACAACTCGTTTCATTACACAATCGATAGTGGCACAGTATTTAGATAACCAATCCATGCCCAGAATTACATCAAAATGTCTAAAGTCTAAGGGTAATAGAACTACATACAAGGTAGCATTCCCAATATGCATATCAGAGAATTCACACACAGATGTACACAACACAGATTCCTTGGATGAAGCAGATACACATAACAAATATGGAAATGATTCTAGGGGTCTACTCAATCTAGATGCAAATGCATAAGATACAAAGGAGGGCGTTGATCCAGAGTCAATTAACACAAATGCATCCTAATTACACATAGAGATAGTACTTGAGACAATGGCTTAGGCATTCCGTGTATCGCCAACAAGCGTAAAGACTCTCCATTGCCTCACGGTGTCTCCGGTGGTAGTAGGCTTCATAGTGTTTTTGGGTTTTGGGATCGACGTAGTTGAGCTAGCAGCTAACTTCCCACTATTTTGTTTACAATCGCTGGCCATATGCCCTGTTTTACCACACTTAAAGCAGGCCCCTGAAACACGGTAGCAAACCCCGCAATGTCTTTTACCACATTGGTTGCACATTGGAGACGTATCTCTGGAAAACTTTGAAGTGCTTGAGGAGCCCATGTTTTGTTTCTTTGAAAGCCTCTTCTTTGAAAAGAAGCCCTGCCTTTTACTTTTCCAATCAATCGATGATTCGCTCTGTCTGGCTATGTTAGCTTCTAATATTATGGGCCGGTCTAACACATCAATATAGGTTTCCTGTTTCAGCACATTCACCTTCTCTAAGATATCATCTAAAAGACCTCCTCCAAAGTGTCTTGCTTTCTTATAGTCGGTATTGACCATATGCAGTGCGAATGTGGCCAATTCAGTAAACTTGGTCTCATACTCAGCCACTGTCATGCTGTTTTGCTTAAGTTCCATGAACTTTGACACTTTCCTGTCACGAACACATTGTGGAAAGTATTTGTGGTAAAAAATTTCCAAAATTTGTGTCCAGCCAATATCTTTATTGCTTTCACGCATCAACATCCACCGCCTTCTTGCTTCATCTTCTAGTGTAAAGGTGGCTAGCAATACTTTCTGTGTCTCCAGGCAAGGAAACACTTCAAACAATTTTTCTATACTAAGGACCCACGCTTCAGCCTTTAGTAGATCCAATCCTCCATGAAACTGTGGCAGTTTCATTTTCTTAAACTCTTTGGTGAGAGCTATTGTTTGGTCATCATTCTGTAGATCTCGTATAGGCGGTACCGGAGTGGAGGCGGAGGATGTGGCTGTTGCCACTGTTGTTGTTGCCTCAATGTTTCTGCCATATCCTGTATTAATCTTTCCATTCTATCCATTCTGGCAGTAGAGGACTCCTCTAATTCATCACTTCTTGTTCTCACCATTATCTGATTAAACTTGCATTATTCTTTATACAAAAGGTTCACAAGTATGCATATACAATAGAGCATACATATTCAAGTAAGTCACAATGCAAGCAAATTACAAAGCATATAACACATAATCATTCATTTTGATACATTTAAGCATGTTTTCAATGTCTTCAAGTTCATAATTATCACGTAAATGCATCCTAGATCTTTTCTAGATGCTTATTGCTCATTTGGACAAGTGTGTGAGTTATTAACTCGTGCTCTGATACCACTCTGTCATGAACCGAACCCGCCCTTATAGATTAAGGTCATAACTAGCCAGTAATCATGAGATTACCTATGGCCTCAAACCTGATTAAACATGTTTCAGTAGAAATAAAGGGTCTAAAATGGAAGCAGACTTAAAATTTTTGTCCAATGAGCTGTGCTTATATGGCAAAGCAATATTATTCCAAAAACATTTCATAATAACTCACACTTATAGGCAGATTTAACATTTTGTACATCCAGGAACTTCTAACATATAGCCAGCCAAACAAAAGTTTATATACATGGGTGATCCAACGTATTTACCAAAGTAGCATAAAGTAAACAAAAGGACAAAAACAAAGTCTCATGCATGAGACGTTCGAGCTGACTCCACAAAACTTGACTCCCTCTCACATTCTTCACTGAGGCTGGGTTTAGACATCTCTTTACTCACCTACACACATACAAATGAGGGTGAGCGAAAGCCCAGTGAATAATATCAAAATAAAGAAATTACATGAATGAAAGTCGTGACAGACATATCAAACGGTCTTAAACCTTTTCATGTTTCTATCTAATAAATCAAATGGCCTCAGGCCCAATTCATTCTTATCAAATGGCCTTTGGCCTAACTCGTCCATGTCAAATGGTCTTGGGCCCAATTCATTCATGTCAAACGGCCTTTGACCTAATCATTCATGTTAGTTTGCAACAACATTTCCTTTGATTGCTTTGCTAGTGGTGAATATTATGTCGACTTCGGCTAGAATCAAATGCCATTGAGAGATTCTGCTAGAGAGAGTGGGTTTTTCAAAGATATACTTGAGTGGGTCCATCCTTGAAATGAGGTAAGTGGTGCGATACAACACATAATGTCGTAAGCGATGTGCACACTAAGCAAGGGCACAACACGTTTTCTCTAACATTGTATAGTTCACTTTGTATGGAAGGAATTTCTTACTGAGATAATAAACAGCCTGCTGTTTTCGTCCAAATTCATCATGTTGGCCTAGGACACAACACAATGAACTCTTGAGTACTGATAAATACATAATGAGAGGGCGTCCAGGGACTAGGGATATTAAGACCGATGGATTGAGCAAATATCGCTTGATCTTCTCAAAGGCTAATTGGTAATCAACATTCCATGTGTTTGGAATGTCTTTCTTGAGTAGTTTAAAGATTAGCTTGCATACATGTTTCATTTGTGCTACCAACAAATGAAGTTGAGTTTTCCTAAGAAAGAATGAATTTATGTTTCTCTCTTTGGTTCTGGCATCTCGATTATAGCTTTGATTTTAGAAAGATCAATCTCAATGCCTCTGTGGCTGACAATGAATCCCAAGAGCTTTCTTGATGCAACTCCAAATGTACACTTGGCATGATTAAGCTTAAGTTGATACTTTTGAAGTCGATTGAACACCTTCCGTAGGTTGAGCAAATAATCTTCTTCTTTTCAAGATTTGACGATCATGTCATTAACATAGACCTCTATTTCTTTGTGGATCATGTCGTGGAAGAGAGTAATCATGGCTTTTTGATAGGTTACCCCAGCATTCCTCTAGCCAAAGGGCATCACTTTATAGCAATAAATATCCCATTGCGTGATAAACGTAGTCTTTTCTTGATCTTCTACAGTGATTCAAATTTGATTGTAACTGAAGAAACCATCCATCAAGAAAACATCTCATGGCCTGTAGTATTGTGCACCAGAATGTCTATATGTGGAAAAGAAAAATCGTCTTTAGGACTTGCTGTATTTAGGTCACGAAAGTCGATGCACATTCAAACTTTTCCATATTTCTTTGGAACATGGACAACATTGGCAAGCCATTTTGGATAAGCCACAACTTTGAAAAATCCAGCGTTGAACTGCTTCACTACTTCTTCCTTCATTTTGAGGCTCCATTCTGGTTTCATCCGTCGAAGCTTTTGTTCGATTGGCTAAATCGAAGGGCCTAATGGCAGTTAATGTTCTACTATGGAGGTATGGAGCCCTGGCATGTCTTGATATGACCAAGAAAACACATCCTGGTAGGTGAAGATTAATTCAACCAGCTCTTTTCTTTGCCATCGATCCAAACATGGCCCAATCTTGACTTCCTTGGGATTTTCGACAGTTCCCGAATTAATGATTTATGTTTCTTCGATGTTAGGAGTTTTCCTGTTATCATGTTGCTCGACCATCTGCCTGATTTCTTCTAGTACTTCCTCGGTATCATTGGCATCGTCTTCAATTCCAATACTCATAAGGTTGAAATTGAACTCAATGTCCATGTCATATTCTTCTGGTACTATGTCCACCTTGTCATAGTAAACTTTGATCTTTGGATCCCAAAACTTGTGAGCTCTTACCACATTCTTAGAAGTCCAATTATTGAGTTTTTCTCCTGGGAAAATAGGACGAATGGTGTCAGCAAGTGATAATGTTGACTTATAAGAAGTGGAAAGTATATCTATCATGAGCGCCTCATCTTCTTTAAACAGACTGACAATAGTCTTAATCAGATCTAAATCGCTTTCCCAATTGAAGATTGGAACTTGAAAGGATTCTTGTTGACTTTCTTCAGTACTGGTGTTGTCTTGGACAATGGATGGTAACAACTGTGCATGCTCGTTGTGGCTGGTTTCTAATGGCTCTTCTGCAGGCATAGAAAACATTAGTTTTTCAAGCTAATCAAAGGTAGCTTGCATCTCTTTTGGCTGTGGCTTAGAGGTTGAAATCTTTGTTGATGTCAGAAATGTGTCTTGGATGTGAGGAATGACTCTGATATCTTTTGACTCCATACCCTTTTTATGCTTCTTTCTTTTGCCTAGCGTTTCTTTGATTTGACTTGCAGTAGGGTGGAGGCCCAAGACAAAAGTGTGCAATTGGGTGTGTATTTCTTGTTGCTCTGTCCTTCCTTGAAGTAAGGCACCTAATCCCTTGTCGAGCTGAAAACCATTTTGCTTCGCTATCATCTTCCCATTATCATAATAGGCTAGATGGCTTGGCAAGCCTTAGACAACAGAGACATATTCTAATGTCTGGTAACTAGAAGGCTCAACTGATTCAATGAATGAAATGGTCGGAGCTTTATATGTTGCAAAATCTTTCTAAGCATAAATTGTGATCAATGTTCCACCGATGATGAACTTGACTTTTTGGTATAGGCTAGAAGAGACTCCTCCTAATGCATGAATCCATGGTCGACCCAGTAAGAAGTTATAGGTTGATGGGATTTGGAGGACTTGAAAGTTGAAGGCAAAGGTCACAAGCCCTATTTCCACCGGAAGCTCAATTTTGCCCATTACGTCACACCTTGGGCCATCAAAAGCCTTGACAATCATGTTGCAACACTGGAGGTAGGTCTAGTCCATGCGAAGTCTTTCTAGAGTTGTATAATGACACACGTTCAAAGTTGAACCGCTGTCTATAAGGACGCGAGCAACTATCATACCCCTAGTCTTTACAGTAATATGTAAAGCCTTAGTATGTCTTATCCCTTCTTCTGAAATTTCATCATCTGTGAAGCTGATTATACTAGCGGGCATAATTAATCAACCATGTTCTGCAAATTACAAGGAAAAATATCTCTTAGGACATGTGCTTCTTTTAGGATTGTTATTAATGCATCCCTGTGTTATTCTAAGATGAGAAGCAGCGAGATAATGTTGATATGAGCTAGAGTCTTCTTGAGTTGCTCTATTACATCATATTCACTTTTTTTGAGTACGCGAAATAATTCGGCTGTTTCTTTCTCTGTTAAAAGAGGCCTCAAGTTTTCTCCTTATTTAGCTTTTATTTTCTGCTGCCTTTCTAACTCTTCTGGAGTATAACATATCCCTAAACGAGTCATTTCTCTGATTTTATCTACCGATTCGGCTACTGTTTCTGCAAGCAAGGTGGTGGTTTGGCATATCCAAGGAATTCTTCGTGTATTAGTGACGGACAATTGTTCGATTTGTGAGAGCATCATTTTCTACAAGATTAGAAGATTGATTATAGATGATCTATCTGGCACTACTAGCAAGGACACTACGGCAACTATTGGGGAAGTTACGGCTACTTGACTATTTGAAAGTGGTATTTCGAACACTTGAGTGGCTGATTGTTGAATTGGATTCGCCAAAATGGGCAGGACAGTGGATTGTCCCGGGGAGGGGAAATGGTTTCAATTGGTCTTGGTGTCCTTATAGCCCTTCTAGGAGATAAGTTAGGTATAAAGCCAGCTATGGCAATAGTGCTTCTACAAGGATTGCCCGCTGCATGAGTCACTACAGTCCCACGTGGGACCAATCAATGCCCCAAGATTAGATATATCTTCTTCCTCAGATAAGAAGTTTATCACTCTATGGCTTGGGAGAGGATTGCAGATGACATTGGACATGTTCGGAGGAACCACCATTTGTGTGCCTATAATCTTGGCATTAATAAGGTCTTATAGCTTATGCCTTAAGGAAAAACACTACTCAGTATTATGTCCTATTTGATCAAAGTGATAGGCGCGTTGAAGATTTGGGTCAAACCCTCTTAGGAGCAGAGTCAGTGGCAGTCGAGTTGAAATTAGTGTTGTTTGTCCTGCTGACAATAGTTGTTTGAAAGCTTCAGCAATGGGAATTGCTAGTGTAGTAAATTGTCTATTCCGATGATCGTTTGCTCCTTATTGATCCGTTTGTTGCCTCATCTCTTTTATTGGTGTAGTAGTAGTATCTGTCCCAATTGCTAGGGTTTGTACTTGTAGTGATGGTATAACTGATGGGAGCTGATATTGTGACTGGAAAGACAAGATCTAACTGGAGTGATACTAGAAGTACTGTTATACTGTCGCTAGATATTGCATTTGATATAGAGAATTGTTATTAGTAGGAAGAATTAGAGAAACTTCTCTCTCTTTTCTTTCGGGTTTCTTTATCGAGGATCTTTTATTGGATGAAGATGCTTCTCCATTCTTAGCATAAGGATCTATAAGGCGTCTTATCTTTAGTCCATCCTTAATTAACTCACCTTGAATCATCATGTTCGCAAAGCTTTTGCCAATACTGACACAAAGTTTATCAAAATAGATCCCTTTGCATGTTTGGATAAAAAGTGAGGCAGATTCTGAATCTGATAATGGCGGGTTCACGTGTGTAGCTACTTCTCTCCATTTGAGGGCGTGATCTTTGAAAGATTCTTCTGGTTTCTTAGTCATTCTCATCAATGAGCTTCAATCAATGCACAAATCACAATTGTGCTTGTATTGCTTGATAAAGGCATATGCCAATTCCATCCAAGACTAGATTCGGTGTATTTCCAGTCTGGCGAACCATTGAAGGGAAGGCCCTATTAGGCTGTGCTAAAACAACTGCATAAGAAGTTTATCATTACTTGCATAGCCACAAAGTGACCCAGCATAGCTCTTCAAATGACCAATTGGATTTCCTGTGCCATTATACTTGGAAAACTCTAGTATTTTGAATTTAGGTGGGAGCTAGAAATCTGGAAAAAAAACATAATTCGCTAAAGTCAGTGCTTCTATATACGTCAGTTGATATTTTGGCTTTTTTAGGTAACAGTTCGGTCGATGACTAGGGTAAGAGTCGGTGTGGCACGGGATCGTTGCTTTCCATATCTCCATGAAGAGGATGACCTTGCGTTGGTGGGACTACATGGAAAACTTTAAGAGGTATTGTTACAATGTTAAATTATGCAACAAGAGTGGCTTGAGTTACAAGGATCGGTTACACTGTGGATCCAACTTGAGCATGGTTGTTGAAATGAGTAGCTATTGGAGGAACATGAGGAGCTAATGGAGCTTACAAGGATATGAAAAGTTGCATTATCGAATGGAGATCATCAATCTGACGCTTTAGTTCATTGAACTTAGATTGTGGGATCATGTCTGGATCTGCTTGAAAACATGATTCAAGTGGAGTGTGGTCCATCTCTTGCAAGCGGGATATGGATCATGTATGATTGTCCTTTGTGGTGGAGGATTAGCTGGTTGCTTCTTTTTGTATTTGGGACCAATGTTGCTTGTGGGTGGTTGGGTAGCTCAAATGAATGAATCTTGTGTAAAATAATTTATCATCTATTAGAAAATAATATGCTATCTAGAAATCAATATAGATCCATTCCAGAAATCAATAAAGGTAATTTGTTACAGCCAAAACCCTCTAACGTCCCAAGCGGAGTTGCCAACTATCGCACCCAGATTTTTGTCCATCCTATTCGAGGTGAATCAGGACCTTATGCAATGAAAGGAATATGATCCAATGGTTGAAACTCAAACTATAGACTTTAAAAAATAAAATAAAAAATTTTGGAGTTGCCACCTAACATAAAATTCGGGTGTGTTAGGTCACCTAAAATTCACAATCATATTTTACAAAAATTCGAATTTGATAGTGACTTCCATTTTGGTCTTGAAAAATCCAGAGATGAATTTAGGGTTTGTCGTTATGAGTAAAGAATGTGTTAGGCACCCTACACTGCCCTTATGGTACTGCGTTTCCAAATCTATTAATTTCTTTGTGGATGGATCTACCTTTGAAAATATTTCAAAATATATTTATATATATATACTCATACACACACATATATAGGGGTTAATTCCCACCATATATATATAGGGATCAATTTTGCAAAAATGTATATATACATATACTATGATAAATAATATTTATTTACTACATACATGTATAGATACATGGAGAATAATTCCATCAAAATGTATATACATGTATGTTATGATAAATTTTATTTATTCACTTTTTTTTTTTTATTTACATGTATATATAAGGGTAATTCCACCAAAATATATACGCGTATATATTATGATAGACACACATACACGTATAAATAATAGAGTAATGACATAAGTATGATAAAATAAATAAAAATAAAATTAGATAGATTAATTTGGATGGAATAAAGGAAGTAAATAGATAATATAACTATTGTTCATTTTGATATATAACATACACAAGTATCCACTTGTGTGCTTTAAGAAGAAATCAAAATGCCTAACACATTTTTTTGTATTTTCACTCAGCAACTTCTTTTTCTCTTTCTTTTTCTTTTCTTTTTTTGTGGTGAACTTCTTTTTCTTTTTTTTTTACTTTCTAACTCTCTCTATTCTCACTCCTTCTTTGCTTCAATTTTTCTTCTTGGAGCCTCCTCTCTTCTGAGCTCTCTTCCTTCTTCACTCAGCCATCTTCCTTGACATTTCATCCTTTTATAGGCTCCAAGAAGAATTTTGTCATCATTACCTAACAACACGTGTCAGGAAATAAATATTGTCTATGTTTTTTTTTTTTAAAAAACTTTTTCATTCTCTTTCCACTGAAAGCATGTTTTCACTTTTTTTCCACCGAAAGCATGTGGTTGATTTTATTATTATTATTATTATTTTGAGTTTTATTTGGTGTAGTTGAGGCACATGAATTCCTATGAACTTAATGAATACGATCCTAATTTGATGGACGCCATGTAGCATTGGTTCATGAATGGGAGAAATCTTCAAACACATGGCATGAAGACCCATTTATCTCCAGCCATGTGACTTGAAAAATAATCTAGTGCTTTGCGCAACCAAACCATCACACTACTTGTCATGTTGTGATTGGTCGAAACGCTCCACAACTATATTCTTGCTCAACAAATACTTCAAATATGTAGCGACCATGCTTTCCAGAATTTCATGTCCTTCCTAAATCTGATGGTGAACTTTATTCTTGCAAATTCCCTTGACTTGGGGCAAAATGGGGTATTAACAAGAAGGAAAAATAAGCAACGAAATAAAGAAAGGCAGAAAGCAATGTACCTTCCATAGGTGCCAGCATCCGCCTAATCCAGCACCATACTTACGTGAGACAGCACTCGCATAACCGTACATGGTGGCCAAAGCTACGCCACCCCAGTCGTAGTCTCTGATCTGTTTTGTATCTACCACAGAGGCCAGTAGGCAGGCATGAACCATCTTAGACCTATTCGCAAACAAAACACTTCCGAATAGGTATAATAGGAATCCTCTAGTGTGATGGGCGATCTGAAAGTGAAAAATTGGGCGACAGTGTCGAAAGCGGATGTAGAACACTGGTATGGAACCAACCTGCTCTTATGAGGTGGGCTAGTACCTAGAAAATACCTCACCACATTATCCCAATAAGCAAGGTTAGGGTCAAGCAATATAGGAAGGCCATCGACTAAAAGGCCTGACAACATCGTGAAATCCTTTGATGTCATAGTCATCTTGCTAGAGCTAGGGAAGTGGAAGGTGTCCATGATGTCCCACTATCTCTCTATCAAAGCTACAAGAAGCCAACCCGAATATCGCCCAAGGGCATATATATGGGGCCAAAGCCGTACCCATCAACTAGTGTCCTAACAGTCACAGGGAGGGCTAGGTACCACTTAGCTACACCAAATGTGGAGCTAAATCCATGCACAAAACAAAAGAAGAGCGCTCCTGTAGAGATAGGGAGGGGATCAGTGAAACCAATAAAAAAAGAAAAAGAAAGGTAGTGCGATGAAAAATATGGACACAGAGAAATAGTGTCATATCTTGTAGCCTGTGTGGGATAAATGTTGCTCAGGCTCATGAAAAACCATTGAACAAGGGCTAACATTGTCCATATCAAGGAACTGATCCATCCCAATCCATAGAGTAAGGGTAGTCTGTTACAAGTAAAATAATGGCCAAAATAGTAAGGAATTGTGCAAAAAGGTGGCAACTATAATGCAAGAGTGTAGAAAATGGGACAAAAGCTCAAGTGCATGTGTATTTATGGGCTACATGAGGCAATGGTAATGATGGAATGACTTACACCGGCAAATATTCACATACACAAGGGAAACATGCAAAAAAACTCATGGTATTCATGGAAATAATCAGAAAATCACCCTAAAAGATTTGAAAAAGTCATCAAAACATGTAACAAAGACAGAAAAGCTAGAAAAGTCAGAAAAATATTGAAAATACTTGAGAATGAGTAAGCAGTGACCAAAATCAAGAACCGTTCGGTAGAAATGAAGGTCGTGGAGCAAGGAATCTGAAAAATCTAATGAAAACCCGAGCCACCATGCAATGAGAAAGCCCTAGAGTGGGAAAAGGAGAACCTAGGAAGGAAGGGAGAAGATTTTCGAAAGTGAAAGTGAAGGAAATGAAGCCTCAAAGCAAATTTAAACCTTTCGAGTCATGTAAATTATCCCAGGCCACGCTGATTGTGCTTGCGCATGAGACTTATGCATGCGCAAAAGCTTGGTACGTGCGCACATCGGCCAAATATGTGCGCACACATCTTATGTTGGCACATGTGTAGCTCACATGCCCGGTATGCATGGCCAACTTATGGTATCCTCTAGATACCCTCGAGGAACAAGTATATTCTAAACTCAAACTCAAGCATTGGCATGCCTCTCGAGGCACATCATTTTATAAAATTCAAGCATTGGTACGCCTTTTGAGGCATATTTTATCATCTATGGCATTGGCACACCTTTCAAGGCACATCATTGGCATGCAAATCATTTGGCAAGGCAAAAACATTTCTCAAAATCACATTTGGTATCATGGCACACTTGGAAAATCTCAGCACCCATCTAATAAATCTTGGCAAATACTTGGCACCACTTGGAAAATTTTAGCAAAACACTTAGCACTATCTAAACGCATTTTGGCAAAATATTCCATACCCTTTAATACATCTTCGCAAAATTGGAACCATTTGGCACCCCTTCACTTGGCACCCCTTGGTATCTAAATAAACCCCACGTCTTGCCGATGCGAGTTTGGAATGACATCTAATAAACCCTTATGTCTCGTCGACACGAGCATGGAAAAGGCACCACTTGGCATCTAATAAACCCCACGTCTTGCTGATGCGAACGTGGAATGGTACCCAATAAACCCCCATGTCTCATCAACATGAACATGGAAAAGACACCACTTGGCACCCAATAAACCCCACGTCTTACCGATGCTAGTATGGAATGGCATCTAATAAACCCCATGTCTCATCAACACGAGCATAAAAAAGGCACCACTTAGCACCCAATAAACCCCACGTCTTGCCAATGCGAGAATAGAATGGCATCTATTAAACCTCCATGACTCATCGATACGAGCATGGAAAGGCACCACTTGGTACCCAAAGAACCCCACATCTTATCGATGCGAGCGTAGAAAAGGCATCTATTAAATCTCCATGACTTGTCGACACCAACATGGGATGACACCACTGGACATTCAATACCTCCATAACTTATTGGTACAAGCATAGAAAGGCAGCACTTGGCATCTATTAAACCTTTATAACTCATCAATACGAGCATGGAATGACATCATTTGGTATCTAATAAACTCCATGTCTTGCCAATGTAAGCGTGAAGTTACACTTATTAGATCTCCATGACTCATCGACAAAAGCATGGAATAGTATATATTGGCCTTTAATGAACCCATGACTTGTCAACATGAGCATGGAATGGCATGCATTGGCATCATAATGGCATCAATCTAACCACACTGCGATGTGTATTATCTGGAATAGCTCTTCTTGAAAAATTTTACAAGATTGGCACAACTTGGAGAAGAATAGAAAGGAACTTGGCATAGGAACATCAAGGTGAGTACAGCAGGTATCACCTGCTCTCTTTTTCTCAATACATGCTTGGATGATTACTTAAGTACTTGTTGCACACACTCACTTTCGTATGAATTATTGCACAACTACCCCTGAACTACACTAATCTGATTCCTTGCAATCAAGGATATGTAAGCAACCTACGGGTCCGATCACTTACATGAATGAATGGCACTGCCTTAAGCCTTAGGGTCGTGCAAACTTGGTTAGTCTCGGATCTTTGACATTCACTTTTTATCATTTTATGATTGTTTGAGCTCTATCAAAGTGGGGCAACTGTAAACACCCTATTTTGACTGACCCTAAAACTTTAGGCTTTTATAAGCCTCTCGATGATGAAATGGTAAATTACTTCATCTTTAGAGTGTTTAAAGGATGTTTGGAGTTGTTGTGGAACCGTTTTAGCCAAAAATTAACTTATTGTAAAAATGACCATTTTACCCTTAAATTTGTTTTTAGCCAAAAACCAACTTTTTAACCTTGAAAAAGAGAGAGAAGTTTGGTTATGCTTCAATTAATCATATTTTCCAAAATTAATGACTGGTTTTATCAAAACATTGATCATAATACAATTCGGACTTACTTGTAGCAAGCTAAGGGCATGGGACCTCGCACTTATGCATGCATGCAAGGCACATGTATTAATACAAAGCATGCATGTGCACATTAGATGTGAGTGTGCACGTTATTTGTGCATACGTACAATCGTTGTGTGTGCGCACAAAGTTGGTGCATGCATACATCGTAGTGTAGAGCTAGGTAGTGAAACTTAATCTTGGTGCATTTTTTGGTGGGAATAGCAAAGGGGGAAGTGATGAAACCCTAGAATGGTTCCAAAACCTCCCTCTAGCTCTACAAATATAGCCTCTCCCCCTTTCTTTAAGGGGGTTAAGAATTTTAAGCCTTTTGAGTAAGTTTAAGAGCCAAACACCATCCACTCTCCCGCATATTGCCTTGGTCATGAAATTTACCCTTCCCTAAGCAACTTTAAGCCTTTGAAAATCATTCTAAGGCCAAAAGACTTTGAATTATCTCAAAAACCTAAGCTTGAGGAAGGCTTGCAAGTAAGGAAACTTGAGTTTTCTTGCATCTTTCTTGAAGAGTACTTCGTTTCATTGAAACCAGCAGGTAAGCTCTTTATTTCTTTTATTTCAGTGCCTCTTCTTGACTCTCTTTCCATATGTAATCATGTAAGGGTTTTAGAACGACATGATCATCATGTAGTTTATTATATTTACTAAGTTTTTTTTCATTTTCTTGTATGTTTCATCTATTCCATTAGAACAACATGTTCTTAGGTTTATTTTAATCATATAATCAACATGCATGGCCCAGTTTGATTCATCATGTGATTAGGTTATATTTTTGCTTTTATTTGTTTGTTGTATTTGTGTGCATATTCATCATGTACTAGCCTCAAATTGGGCCTAGGATCATTCATGCATGTTTAGTTGCATATTTTAGGTCATATTTATTTTATGTCTTGCATGTAAGACGCATAAAGTGGGCACCTAGATAAGTCCTTTGAACCTCCATGGCATATGCTTGTGTCTTTACATTGTTTTTTCAACAATCCAAGTCTACATGCTCTTTACATGCAAAATTGTTTGTTTTGAATGTTTTTTTGAGTATCGTTTATTTTAGATTGGGTTTATGGCCATTGATTGATAAAATCCACTTTTTATTCTAAAAATCATTATTCTTTTGAAAATATAGTATTCATTTTTATTCAAATCACATAGTTTAGATTGGTTGAGGTTTTTTAGATCAAAAATGAATTTATGTGAATAACTAACCATTAAAATCATAAAATAGAGAGTGAGTAGAGGCCAATATTTGGATTGAGCAAAATGGGGTGCTTCCATGGAAAATAGCCTTCCCTTTTTGTACCTAGGCTCTCGAACTCAAAATTTACTTGGTTATGATGGACTAGGCCTTAACTTAGTTTTCATCGTTAAAGGTTTCTTAATTTCCCTTTAAAAATTAAAAAAAGTGACTCTTTGTTGGTCAAAGCAAGTCGATGTGGGAAGCAATGCCTTAGACTCAAAAAAGGCACGGCGTCTACAGCTACCTCATGCTTTGAGATGACTCACATGTCCCACATTAGTAGCTGAATCTATAGTCACATTCGTATTTATGTATTACATTAAGATTTTACATGTAGGGTCATACATAATTTGCTAACTCTTTTTTTCATTTTTTTGTTGGATAAAAGTAAATATTGGGTGAGCATTTATAGCTTTAGTATCCCACTTGTACATCATTTTCTTATTATGATTAGCATTCTACCATGTAGCTACTTGCTTAGTTGATCTATCTCCATGATTGTCAGTTGATGGAAGTTGTGTCGCTTAAGTTGGAATGATGTTGATTCTTATGCATGTGAGTTCGACTTCGTTTGAGTTGTACATTTTTCAAAACTCCTTAAAAATGCATGAGATCAAAGTGTCTTAAAATAGGTGATGTAGTCTATAATTGCTTGTCTCACATAGTAATTTTAGCATTAAAAAAATCAAAACATGAGCATATATTGTCTATAAAACTCATATCATGGTTTGGTAGAGGTTGATCCTTTGATTGGGTGAGCGGAGGTACTCAATTCATGACCCTTCCCCCCCTCATACCTAAGGTCCTGAACTGAGACATCTTTGTTTGTGACAAACAACGGCCTTTGACACGAGTCATAGTTTTCTTAGTTTTCCGAAAATATTAGGTGGCGATTTTAAGATCTGGCGATGCAATTCATTTCTAGCATATCTTGCGATTAGTGGATTTTCTATAGATTTGTCGGATTTGGACTCTCATTTATGTTTCACACTGCACTCGTGAGACTAAATTGGAGATCGGGAGTCTGAACTGTCAAGCGCACTCGAGTACCCCTGGGATCACCTACAATAACTTAGATATATATATATAGGTTTTGATGTTTCAAATAGGGATTCTTTCCAAATCTTTAAGGTTTTTGAATGGTTAATGAAAATAGGGATGTTTGTAGAGATCATTTGGTTTTAAAATGCAAGTGAGGGAAAAGCTCTAAAATTTTACTAAACCCTAATTTTGATTTTTACTCTAAAGGAGTATTTTGGTTCAATTAGGCAATGTAATATGAAATTGAATTGTTAATCTATCGAAACATGAAAAAGGATCGCATTGGTGAAGTTGTTGAGATTTGTTTACTTTATTGAGATGTGGGCATTGTTGAACTTATGGAATTAAGATTCTTTTGGAATATGAGACATGTTGTTTTCTTCCGTAAATTGAATCAAAACCTTAGGTACCTTGAAATGTTTGCAAAATTCATGCACCTCATGACATCCATGATTTTATTTCATGATTGATATACTTTGTTAGAAGTTTGGAAATGTTGAAATGGGGTAAATAAAGTAGGAATCCAGGTAATAGAATCGAGTTTTGGAAATGAATTGCATATTGTACTGGTACCCACGCGGGGAATCTAGGTCCCCAATTGCCTTACCTTGTGCTTAGCGTCGGACGAATGTGGAAAATGTTTTTGGGTATCCACTAGCCCTATTGTATTGAGTTGGCAAATTGGAGAAACAAATGATTTTGGTTGTCCATTGGCCTTGCCGTATTATGAGCAGGCAAATGTGGAAGGGATAAGTGTGTTAGATGCCTATCGCCCTGTTGAACTGTGAGCTGAAAATGTGAGAGTATTTTCATGATATATAAAAATCTGTATACGTTTGTCTTACTTAGGATTTTATTACTTATTTACCGCCCCATTGTCGATGTTGAGGTTTTGGTATGACAACGGTGCATCGAACATCATTTCTTTAAAGGAGAAAATAAAGATTTTATCATAGCATGTGTATAGCATAATCATATCCATTTCAAGCATTTAGATACTCTGTTAAATGTATTCCTACTAGCAAATTTTACTCATCCCTATCATAACAAATTTTAGGACTTTGTGATGTGCCCCTACCCAAAGGAAGAGATGATGGAGATTTGATTGGAGCACGAAAGCTCATTGACAATAACTTTTCTAAAGCTCCAAGCTACTATGTTTTGGGACAGAGTGTTCCACCCTTTCTGTGTGACCAAGACAATAGCCTTGAAAATTGTAAGCCACTAGGGCAACTTATTTTGAATTCTCTAACTTCTTGAACTATGAACATTGGATTATTTGTATTCATGACTAGGAAATGCAATAGTTTGTAAAAGTTCAATGAGAAAGAGATTTATTTTATGTAAAAGACTGTTTTTTGTTTTAGAAATTCATGAGAATTTATATGTGTTGAAACTATTTGGAGAATAATTACAAGTTGTAAATTATTAATTGGCTTATAAATTTAGGGTTGTTACAAGATTATAATGGCTTCGATGATGGTGAACTGACCATCTTCTTCGACTTAAACGAATCGAAAGGTAATGAGTTTCCATTGTTGTGTAGTTTTAGGGATGTTGATAAAAGTAATGGATGGGGATTTAGATAGAGAGAGAGAGAGAGAGAGAGAGAGAGGGAGGGAGAGAATGTATATGTTTGGAGGATGGTGGAGAACTTGCCGGTGGATAGAGATGACGATGGCAGGTTGGGAATGGAGGTGATGATGGTGGGGAAAAGAGAGGCAACTGTTCAGGCTTGTAATTGTAGCGGCGTAGTGGCCCAATCGCAATGAACAAGCTTGCCAGCTAAGCTCAACTTGCTTCTCTCTCCCTTCA
The DNA here is from genome assembly GCA_036172215.1 of Camellia granthamiana. Taxonomy (NCBI): domain Eukaryota; kingdom Viridiplantae; phylum Streptophyta; class Magnoliopsida; order Ericales; family Theaceae; genus Camellia; species Camellia granthamiana. Next base: position 72,631,912 of record CM069911.1, on the reverse strand, counting down.
TCTGTAACACAATGTTTTGGTGGTTTTTTTTTTTTTTTTTTGATTCGTTTATTATTTGGGTATACTTTGAAAGGTAATTTGAAAAAAAATAAAAAAAAATAAGGTGTATTAAAAGTAAATTATAATTCTAAATAAAGTAAATTATAATCCTAAATAATTTAATAGATTATATTAAAAAATTGAATGTACTTTAATAATTTTTTGGGTGCAAATAGAATATCCTGATAGTGGCCTAGGAAGGTCCAAACCCATTACGAACCTAGCTAAAGGGGGCTCAAACCCATAGCATGATTAACAATAGTAATGCTAGCCGAGTTTATAATTTTTAAAGTTAAAAATTTCAATTTCATGAGTAAAGTTGGCATATTATGAAACAAATTTATACTCATCTCAATAAACTAAACCATTCATTTTACATGATAAGTTTAGAAAAACATGCATGGAAAATATTAGGTTGATCAAACATTAGTAATTATATAATCAAATTACAATACATTATAAGACATGAACGATTTATTTTTAAAAACATATAGAACGTATGAATAAAAATTGTCTAATAGTATGACAATTGATATTAGATCAATTTGATTTTTTACATGAATAATTTTCTTATTGAGTTTTATAAAATGAACGATTTAAATTAACGAAATAAATTTAAGTTAGTCCGATAATAAATTAATTCATTATAAAGTTAAAATTTTTAACTTTAACAAATCTAGACGTGAATCTCACCTTATTTGTAATCTAATCCTCCTACTCATGGAGGCAAACAAACATGTCTTCAATGCCAGCATAGTCTCTATCAAAAGAAAATTTGAGTGGAATTTTAATTGGGCGAATTATATGTAGGTAGAAGTTGGGAAAAAAAAAATTATTAATATATGGAGTAAATGACACTTGCACCTTTACAATCTTTCATTTACACCTAGGGGTGCAAACGAGCCGAGCCGAGCCGAGCTTTGCTGGGCTCGAGCTCGGCTCGTTAAGCTATCGAGCTCGTTTATTGAACTCGAGCTCGGCTCGATAAAGGACTGGGCTCGAGCTCGGCTCGGCTCGTTAATTTTTGTCGAACTCGAGCTCGGCTCGGCTCGGCTCGATAAATTTTTTTTATATTATTTATATTATTTAAATATAAATTTTTAAATAAAAAATATTATTTATATTATTTAATATATAAAAAATGCATTTATATTATTATTTATATATATATTTATATATTTTTAATATATAAATAATGTATTTATATATAATTATATATTATTTAATATATAAATAATATATTTATTATATAATTTAATTATAGATAAACGAGCCGAGCCTACCGAGCCGAACACAGTCGAGCTCGAGCTCGGCTCGTTAACGAAACGAGCCCAATAATCGAGCTCGAGCTCGGCTCGTTTAGTAAACGAGCCGAGCCGAGCCGAGCCGAGCCCTTACCGAGCCGAGCCGAGCCTGTTCACGAACAGCTCGGTTCATTTGCAGCCCTATTTACACCCCATTACAGACACACTTACACTTCCATATGTTTGTATTTTTTTTCCCACCAATTCTCATCTACATGTAATTTGCTCTTTTTTACTTTGGTCCTATTGGAAGAAAGTTTGATTGTTGCATCTGAGAAGAGTTTGGTCATCATACAAGAGTCGAACATATTTAGGTCAAGTTTGGCATGTGGCCAAAAAGTTAAAAAGCCAAAAAGTTACTCAAAAAGTTAAAAAGTTATCACTATTCACCAAAAGTCAAAAATTACGGCTGCACAACTCTCAATCCTAAGTTTTCCCTGCACACTAATTTATATAATTTTTTAATACACATTTTTCCATAAAAAGTCAAAAAGTTAATCTAAACAACCATATTTTTTTCCTCAATTTTTTAGTCCAAAAAGTCAAAAAGTGCACTTATTTAGGATATCGCAAACAACCCCTTAATTCTTACGTTAATTATTTTAGTGATTTCTCATTTTTTTTTTAATTTTATTTATAAATTTAAGTGATAAATTACAAATACGCTCTCTGAAATTTACTTAAAATACAAATTACTCCTTATGATTTGAAAAATTACAAATACTACATTGTTAGAATTTTTTAACAAAATTAATTAAAAAAATAAAATTCTTAATTGCTCTCCTATGTGATAATAAAATTATCTAAATTATTAATTGAAACATATTTATAACATTATTAAAAACTATTAATGGATTTGATGATTTATTAATAAAAGGAGTAATTTATTATGAAATTAAAAATCTCAAGAATAAAATGTAATTTTTAATATCACACGAGACAATTCATATTCTAATTAAACTTCAAAGAATATACTTATAATATATCCTAAATTTAATTATTAATATTTATGAAATATCTCATGATGTGATATTTTCCCATTATTTTAAGGGAAAATTATCCAAAAGTCTCATATCAGCATTAGCAAACCCATTTAGTCCTATCAATTAACGCATATACTAATAGATCCCATAGGTGATAACATTATCACTAATAGGTCCTATTTTGATTTATATTTTGATATTATGTTCGCTTTTACCCCTTCATTTACTGCGTCACACCTCACTGTCACACGTCTCATTGTCACACACGTCACACAACAAAAACTACTATAAGACATTTTCCCAATGTGACACCCAAACAAACACTGCCACACTTTCACACATCCCAAATCTCCCTCCAACCACAAAGCCCGAACAGTCTTCATCGATGAAAGCTCATACCTAATCACAAAACTCGAAGAGAAACACCCACAAATCGAAGCCTACGATCTTCAATTCACAACCAAAGTGAGCGATCTCTACAACCTAATCGACTACGCCAGAGAACATATTCGAAACGAGTGCAGACCCGTACAGAACCTCCTCTTCTCCGACTGTAAATTAGCCATTAACGACCTCCCAAACCATATCTACGAAGTCGATTGGGACGTGATTTTGGTGGACGGTCGTCGTGGGAACTTCGTCTTCGGTCAGTCCGGCTCCGGCATGGGAACCCTCTTGATCTTTAATCCGGTCCCTACGGTCAGATCTTTCGTCCTGACAACTTCGTCTTCGGTCAGTCCGGCGTCGGCAACAACTGGGCCAAAGGGAGGCAATGGCTCCGGCATGGGAACCCTCTTGATCTCTAATCCGATCCCTACGGTCAGATCTTTCGTCCTCACAACTTCGTCTTCGGTCAGTCCGGCGCCGGCAACAACTAGGCCAAAGGGAGGCACTGGCTCCGGCATGGGAACCCTCTTGATCTCTAAGATAAGGGATGAATAGCCAGACAGAATGATGTTAATATAATAACATCAAAAACGTCACACACCAAAATGTATTACTGGGCATTTTTCCAATGTTATTACCAAACACACACTACTGTCACACAGCAGAACAACATCACTAAAAACTACTATAGCCCTTTTGGCCGCCGTGACACCCAATAACATCCCACGCGCAACCCAATAAATAAGGGTATTTCAGGAAGCCACATTAGCACAGGACCAAACGGAATAACAAAATAATTTAAGGACTAATTGAACCAACATTTCACATTATGGGATTTATCAGTAACTCTCCCTTATTTTAAACGTGTAGTACTATGAAGTTATAGTAGATTTTAATTTTACATTACCACAAAAAAAAAAAATAATAATAATAATAACAAATAAATATATGGATAAATTATAAATATATTTCTGAGATTTGCTTAAAATACGAATTATTCATGTGATTTGAAAAATTACAAATATCTCTCTGTCAAAATTTTTTATTTAACAGAATTAATTAAAAAAATGAAATTTTTAACTGTTCACTTATACAATAATAAAATTATCTGAATTATTAATTAAAATAAAATTTTAACATTATGAAAAACTGTTAATTAACTTGATGATTTATTAATAAAATGACATATTTACTATGAAATTAAAAACCTTAAGCGGCATAATATAATTTCTAAAATCATAAGGAGTAATTTCTAATTTAAGTAAACTTTAAGGGTGTGTTTGTAATTTATGCTAAATAAATAAAAATATTCAGTGCTCCTCTGGAGCTTCCTTACTTGTCCTATAATGCACTCCGCTGTCATCAGCCACTCATCTAATTTGGGAACAGATTAAAACCCCTTTCAAGTTTCATCAATGGCGAGAGCCTCCTTAGGCTCTGCAGCCCCTCTTATCTCCTTCCTGCCCATCCGAAGCCTCAACCCTGCCGCTGCCACTGCCACTGCCACCGTTGCAATGCCGGACGAGCGCCACCCCCACCCGTCTCTGGAAGTGGTCGGCTGCGGAGGTCGGGACTCCTTCCTACCCGCACTGAAAATTCTAAACCGTCCCTACGAACCATATCCTGTTATTGGTTGGAATCGACATGTGGAGACCATCTTCGCCGCGTTCTTCCGATCTCTTCCTAACGTCAGGTTCCGTCGTGAGTGTCTCAGGACCAAAGACAATGGCTCCGTAGCTCTCGATTGGGTCTCCGGCGACGATTTTCGCCTCCCACCTGACTCTCCTCTCCTCATTTTATTGGTCAGCGTTCCATACTCTTCTATCTCTCTCTCTCTCTCTCTCTCTCTCTCTCTCTCTCTCTCCACACACAAAAACAATTGGAGACACAAGACTCCGTTTGGATTTAGTGATTTAATGGAAAGGATAAGAAATGAGATTTATAAATTTGGTGAGCAAGTGTTTGGATTTGGTGATTTAATGGGAAATGATAAGATAGGGTTTGAAATAATAAGAAATGGTGAAAAAGAATATAAAAAATATATATTTAACTTGATTCAAGCGGTGATATTTGGTAAAATTCAAGTTGATTGGTTAAAAAATGTTTGTTCCACTGACATTGTTCTTTCTTACATCTCTCACTTTTCTTTCTTACGAATTCAGATATGATAATGAGAAAACACAATATTCTTTTCATTTTTCATCTAGATGTTAGTTCACAATATATATATATATATTTGTTTTTTCATCTCGTGATCCAAACGGAGTATGTATGTATATCAAAATCGAAGTTTGTTCGGCAGCATGACATTGCAACCCTTCTAGAGTTGGAATTGAAACCATCTGGACTGTTAATTCAAAATTTAAACTGAAATATGTAGCCTCCAATTCCAAATGTAAGGCTTGGATTCCATGCTGCCAGACACAGCAAGTGTTGGATATATAATTGTCCTTACAATGAATGGTTGCAGCCAGGTCTAACGGGAGGGAGCGGGGATGCTTATGTGAGGCATATGCTAGCAAGAGCAAGAAAAAATCGATGGCGAGTTGTTGTCTTCAATAGCCGTGGCTGTGGAGATAGCCCTGTCACCACTCCTCAGGTTCTTAACTGTTGAAAGTGATTCGCTTTGTTTTGGGAAATGTATACTTCTCTGAATAATGAAACATTGTTTTGGCCTAAAATACTTCTTCATAATGTATTTTTATCCTAAAATACTTGTATTTACTTGGAAGCTCATTTTTTTTTTTTTTATCAAGTTATAGCTGATTGAATCCCCCTATCAGCCGGTGTCTTACTGACTCTTTCATGGATCGTCATTGATGAATATAAGTGGGGTTATATAAAAGAGGGAGAACCCATAGTCCATGGAGCTGGTCTAGTAAAAAGAATTTAAGATAATTTCTATTTGTATTGCCCCGTCATCTGACAGCTTAATGCCTTTCTCATGGATTGTCATAGGTGGCTATAAGTAGGGTTGTACAAAAGAGGAAAGCCCATAGCCATTAATGGGTATGGTGTAGTAAAACAAATTCAAGATAATTTCCATGGGCCTCTAATGTATAACAGTTGTAAAATGTGAGGAAATTGATTGTGGTAACCCTCAACCCCCATTCGATATAGAGTTTTTTTTTATAATCAAATTATGCAATTTGAATTTAGTGAAGCATTCTCATGTGTTGTGGTTTATTTGGTAACACTGGATGATATGCAGTTCTATTCAGCTTCATTTATAGAAGATCTTCGGGAAGTAGTGGCACATGTTGGCACTAGGTACCCAAATGCCAATTTATATGCTGTTGGTTGGTCACTTGGAGCAAACATTCTTGTTCAATATTTGGGTCAGGTAGGATGACTAAAGTACAGTATATTGTTTTTCCCCCTTTCTTTCTGTTTTGTTTGGTTTAATTTGCTTCTGCTTTTTCCTTTTCTAAATTCCTACGCCAATTCATACACTGTCAATTTTGCTTATCCGAATTGATTTATCTTTCAAGTATCTTGTGAAAATTGTCGGCACATCTTCAAAGTGCATGCTTTATTTTAGTGGTGCATCACTAGAAATAAATACGTTCTTGAAGGTCTCTAAGATCTTCGAGTTTATGTTGCTAATTTGCTTTCTTCCTTCATGTGATAGTTATTATTGTTATTTTTTTAACTTTTAGTTTTCGAATTTCAATTATGTTGTGCTTCTATGAATCAATCATATTATCCATTCTCATGAGTTTTGATATTTGAATGCCTCTCAAAGCTTACTTTCTAAATATCTTAAGTATCGTGATTCATTTACTCCCTTTCTTATATGCCTATAAGTTCATAGTGTACTATTGGATGAAAAGTGAGACTGATTATTGACCTCTTTGACTTGAGCTTGACCATGAAATTTTTGTTTTTGATTCTTTTTAGGTATCAACATGATTCTTGCTAACTACCGAACAGTAGTAACCCACTTGCCAGTAGGAGTAAGATAGAATCAAAGAGACACTACTTTTTTTTGGTTTTGAGTTTTCCAAAATAGTTTGGAGTTTTTTGTTTTCTGATTGTCTTTAGTGAATTTTTTTTTTTCTTATTTTAGTCAATTTTTTTAGATGCACTTAATCAAAAGGTGCTTAAAAAGTCAAATAGTTGTGAAGAAATCTAAATGAACTCAATAAATATGAAAATGTAATGAATTTTTGTACTTTTTTTGGGCTATTTTTTTTTTTTTATATTTAGTGATTTTTAATTAAAATTTTTTTTTTTATAACAAATTTTGTACTTTTTAAGTGTATCTAAAAATTAAAATGAAATTTGATTAAAAGATTGAATCAAATTTTCAATCCGTATTTTTTGGTTTTTGGAAACTCCAAAACCATATTTCATCAAATTTATTTATTTGTTTATTTATTTATTTATTTATTTATTTTGCTCAACAACATAGAACTTTATTGATAAATAAAAAAAGTAAGCGAGGATGAGGCATCTTTTTACAAAAGGACAATGGCATCCAAAGTAACAAACCCTAACAAGATAATCTCAAGCAAAAGCTCACATATCACACACCACCAACCAATCTCTAGCTAACAAAAAAAGTGGGACTCCCTTAAATAAAGAACTTCCCAACACCCAAAAAGAAACTAAGTGACAAACATTATCCCACAAACAGTCCACCTTTCGGAACTTATCTTCAAACAATCTCGCATTTCTCTCCATCCATAGAACCCATAAAGTTACGAAGATTGCACAAGACCATAGTATCTTGGCTCTTTTCGACCTTCCGAATGTGCGAAAGTTAACAAGGAGCATATGCGCACTCTCCTTTGGGGCTACCCACATAACATTCCCCAAAGAAAACAATCTATGCCATAAATTCAAAGTGATTAGACAATGTAAAAATAAATGATCAGGATTCCTCATTCTTACAACACAAAATGCACCACTGCGGATTTAGAGAACGATTAGGTCTCCGGTTCTGTGGTGTATCATTTGTCAAAATGTCTCCATGAACCAAGACCCACATGTAACACCTTTACCTTTAGAGGAGCACAAGCCTTCCAAACTCTTTTGCAAAAAGGAAATTGGGGGACATGAGGATTATCAATAATGTAATAAAAAAAGAGACTTACAAGAAAATATCCTCGATGAATGAAGAGCCCAAGCCTTCTTGTCCTCCAAAAAATAAAATAAAGAAAAATGATCAATTTTGGACAACAAAAAAGTCAACTGTGAAGCCTCTCTATCATCAAGATTCCTAGAAAAATCAAAATTCCAATAAATTTGAGCCAAAAATGAACAAGCCATGGAAGCAATTGAAGAATTATGAGATCGAGCCACTCTATAAATTAGCAGCAAAAGAAGAATGATCTATCCAAACATCCTCCCAAAATCGAACAAGTTCCCTATTGCCCACCCTTACAGAAAGATGACGAGACCAACACGTGTAAACTTTAGAAATTGCCTTCCAAGGAGCACGACAGTTACCCCTCAGAACCACTCATGAATCCCTACCATTGTCATAAGTCCCATATTTGTTTCTAATAACCGAATGCCATGTTGAATCAGTCTCAAGTGAAAATCTTCATAACCACTTGCCAAGAAGGGCAATGGTCCTAGTCAAAATGTTACTGATAGCCAAACCCCCTTTCTCCTTAGGTAACGAAACTAACTCCTAATTCACCAAGTGATCCTTTTTCCCCTAATCCTTGCCTTCCCAAAGAAAATCCCTCATCAACTTTTCTAGTGACCTTGCCACCTTAACCGGAATCTTGAACAAAGATAAAAAATAAATTGAAATACCACTCAAAACAGTCTTAACCAACGTATATCTACCCCCACGTGACAATAAAGCCTTACTCTACCCTTCCAATCTCTTGCCAATTTTTTCCACCACTGGATAAGCTTCACTTCTAGGATTACCCCCCAATGGAAGACGCAAATACTACACCCTGCCCATTTGAACCCCACTCAATTCATAAGCCTTAATTTTAGTATATGAATGGCCAAATCTGTTTTACATTGCATATGGTTAAAGCTGAAAGCTTTGCAACTAATGACACTAGTCTATTGGCTAAAATCTTTTCATCGCATTGAGAGGTTAAGGGGTTGAATCTCCCTACCTAGATGTGGGTGTTATTTCCCTTATATTTGTTTGGGGTTTCTCTCTGCTCCAGATTATGATTCATCGGGCATGATTGTAGTTTGATACATTTTAGTAAATGAAATAACATAAAATTGAAGGCTTTACTAATAAGGGAAAAGTCATAAAACAAAAGGGCATGTGGTGAAAGTGATAAGTGGGTTTGAGAGTTGATGGGATTTTTTATTTTCTAAGAATATGAATATGATTAAACCTTTTACACATGAATTTGTGTCTAAAAATCAAGGCAAAATTGTAGCAAGAAAATTCAATTTATTAATGTTGAATAAAGCGAATACAATTTTCATCAAACAAATTAATCGTGTGATTCCTCTCTTCAATGTTAACTCGAAAGCTTGACAGCTTGTTCTCAAGTCAAATAGCATAATCTTCTCCAAACTGAGTGACGATGGCGACGAGACTTGAATGAGAAAGTTCTTTAGGGCCTTAGAAGCTTTATATGTAGAGCTCTCCCTTGCTTGATGTATGCAATTGTGGATGTATGCAATTGTGAATATGAAAACCAATTTTGTTGGAGGTCACCCTTATTTATAGTTGTGGGTAAAAGAGAGTAATTTAGTTTTAGCATTTTTTTCTGCAACCATTGGTTTTCTTGGTGATGTGATAACTATGTTGGACATTGGGTTTAAATGATGGTAGAGTTTTGTTATATTCTGTTGAGCTGGTTCTAAGGAGCTATACTTTAGGGTCGACTTATTTTTCACGGTTTTTCGCTTTATCACATTTTTTCTATTTCATTCACAACGTTATATGTGTGCTTGCAGGAGTCTCAAAATTGCCCTCTTTCTGGTGCAGCATCCTTGTGTAATCCTTTCAATTTGGTTATTGCAGATGAGGACTTTCGTAAGGGCTTTAACATTGTTTACGACAAAGCTCTTGCTAATTCTCTCTGCAAAATTTTCAAGAAGTAATTATGTGATAAGTTTTTGTCTTTGCTTTCTTAATATGTTGTAGTTCAAGTCTCTATTTGAAATTGTTTTACTAGAATTATTATTATTTTTTCTAGGCACTCTCTTCTATTTGAAGATATGGGTGGTGAATATAATATCGAATTGGCTGCCAATGCCAAGTCTGTCAAGGAATTTGATGAGGGATTAACTCGAGGTATATTTGTCAAATTATTTGAAAACATTGTTGTTGTACATCATGATGACTACTCATAAGTTCTCTATAACATCTTGCAGTTTCATTTGGGTTCAAATCAGCGGATGACTACTACTCTAACTCAAGCAGTTCAGATTCCATTAAACATGTGTGCACACCTTTGCTTTGCATACAGGCAATATTTCTTTATCATTTCTCATGTCACTATGTAGGAACGTGCGAATCCATAACCGATAAGCTTTAAAATTAAATCTTTCGTTGGTATAGTATGGATATGTTGATTTATTGGTTAATTAGATTTGATTAATTTACCACATAATTATAATTGCAATATTTTATCCCTATTGAGGCATGAAAATGCTTAGGGAAGAAGTGTGTTTTGGTTAACGCACTTCTTTATCAAGATTCTAATGACTAGAAAAATGTCGGATGAGTAGAGAAAAAGTATTTTGGTACCTATATAAAAAATAAAAAAAGTGAACTTCACAGAAAATAAAACATTTGTAAGGAAGAAGTTGCTCACTACATCGCTTAGATCGTACGAATGTATCAAAATGAAGAATAGAAATGGAGAGAGAGAAACGAAGAAAGAGAAATCGACCTTCGACAACTTCACTAAGACCTTTGACAACTTCGTCAGGGCCTCAATATTGTTGAATGCTTCTCTAGGGACTTTCGACAACTTCACTAGGTGTTTGATTCATTCAAAAGCTTCGCTATGGCCTAATTTCTTTGCGATCTAAGTGATGTAGTGAGGAACTTCTTTTCCTTCTCTCTACAACGGTTAGGGTTTACAGATATTTTATTTTCTTTGAAAGTTTTTATTTTTTTATTTTTTTATTTAGTTCAGGTATGTCTTGAAGACCTTTTCTTGCCAGTTGCCATAGAGGGTGAGTCAGTATAAAACATGTCTGTTTAGTTATGCCAACTCAGCTGGATAATAATATCGATGCTAGTGCCTTCAGTTCCTGTTTAGTTGTATTGGTTATTAGATTCCTGCTCATTTTGAAATGTAAGGCTTCTCCATTTTAGCATGGTGATAATAGAGTCTTTAGTAAGTGCAAAATTTTTGCTTGCAAATGGTCTATGTCAAAACCAATCACCATGTTGAGTATGGGTTCAGATGCAACCTATGAGAGTATGGGATCCAATGAGTGGGTGCTTTACGGTTCAAGCCATGGAGGGGACCACTTACAGTCTGGATTAAAATACCTGCCAAGATTGTTGGAAATTGATAGGTGAGTGAAGCCTTTAGAAGGGAAATGGATACCATTGGGTTAGTCAATAGAAAGGGCTTCCATGAAAGGGCTTAGCCATGTGCATATAAGCTTCTTGAGCACCCTTCCTTTGCAAGCTAGTTTTCAAGGGTAAAATCAACCCAAGTGATTGTATCAGAGAGGTAGAGTATAGGAAGAAGAAGAAATAAATGCACTGCACGTGATTCGGCTCCAAGAATTCATTTTTATTTGAATTGAGAATTACAAGACAACTCTCAAATCATTAGTAATTGAACTTTGAATTGTGCCACTTAGCAAGTTCCATTGAAAGGAAAAAATGAATAAGCAAAGAAAATTAGTTATTTGTTTTATAATATGTTGTATTGAATGGTTCACAGGCTGCAAATGATCCAATTGCTCCATCTAGGGGAATCCCTCGCAAAGATATTCAAGTATGCTCCCACTCTCTCTCTCTCTCTCTCTCTCCATGCACAGTGCTAGCTTATATTATATGCTACCTTAGCACATTGCATGTCTCTTATGACTGGATCACACAAATTCTCTATGCAATTCTGTTTTTATATTATTGTCGCAGGTTGGTATTTCCTGTTGGTTCTTAGTTAGTTCCACTGTAAACAAGGATTAGGAGAGAGGATTAATGGGTTTCATAATGAGTTTATCTTTTGGTTTTGTCATAAATTGGGGAGAATTTATGAAGTGAGGAAATAGTTAACAATTGGATTTCTTTAAAACTTTCCAGTATATGGTTTCTTATTTAAGTAGAATGAGGGAGCCTATTGTTTGTTTATTTCTTTGTTTTTGCCCAAAGAAAATAGAAAGACAAAAATGAAACAGGATTCATGTTCTCTTTATACTTGCCTCTTCTCATCTCAGTTCTGTCCAAAATAATGATTTTGTATCATTTACATTGTGTTTGGTGGGGGGATTGGAGGAGGGATTTGGAAAGGGAAAGGGAAAGGGAAAGGGAAAAAATAAGTGAAGTATGAATAAAATTTACCTACATTTCACTTAGTTTCACACACATTTTCCCTTTCCCTTTCTAAACACAGCGTTGGAGAAACCCACCAATCTCAGCTTCCTGTGGTTGGCTATATGAACTCCCCTTGTGATTCATCTTTCTCAATACTCAAATCTATTTTAAACCTTTGCCATCTGTCCTCTCTTTCTCCCCTTTTTTCATGCTATTTTGGCCTTTTCTCATCTTTGGGTTTTCTTGTCAATCAAATTACTTCTTATTGGTGCAACTTTTTAGTCTTCACAATAGGTGCAAATTGTAACTATATATTTGTTATATCGAGGCCTAGGGTTTTTGTGAAATTTTTAATAAGTTTAGGTTGCTGGGAATTGCGATAATTGATAAGTCCTCTTTGATCTCTGCATTTCTACAAGGCCCAAGTAAAATTGGCAGAAAATTACTATCTATATGGTGCTTGTCTCCAGCTACCCATGATAGTAGCAATTCTGCAATTATGTGGGAAGAGGGAAGAGGGATTAAGTATTTGACTATTGCACTTGCCTTGTTGGTTAATTTGTTGCAATATATGAAAAGAAGAAACTCACATTTGTTAATAAAACAATATTTTTAGCCTATCAAATGAATTGACAAAAATTTATGGCCTTGTTTGGTTTGTTTTTGAGTGAGTAATTTTGGAGAAATTTTTTCAAAATTTTGTTTGGTTTAGTGATTTTGGAAACAAAATTTCAAAATTACTCTCTCCTACACATCAATCAATCACGTTTTTTGTCTCCTCTCTCCTTCTCAATCACTTTTTCTCTCACACACATCTACTCAATTACAACAAAATATCAAATCATTCCAAACTTCCATATTCCAAAACTATTTCCAAAATATACAACCAAACAAACTAAAAAAATTTCTAAACTCTCTCTCCAAAATATTTTTTGAAAATTTATCTCTCAAAACCAAACCAAACACACCCTATATTTTTCTTTAATCCATTTTAATTTCCAGTAAATTTCTACATAATTTACATCTCATTCGAGAATATTACACAATATGTAATATATGTGTATATGACTCATCCGTACCCGTATCTAATTTTGGACACGTATCCTAAGATCCTAAGATTTAAGTTTATGAAAATCTGACACTTGGATACACATCCTACCTGATACTTGTATACTTGAGTCTATGTAACATGGCTTCTTGGTGTGACTCTCAAATTGACTAAAATAAAACCTGATACTATATTTTTCTTTGTTAAGTTTGACTAGGATTAGGAAAGTGCAAAAACTAACACAAAGTGTTGGAAGTTTCCTTTTTTTTCACTTGTGACTTTTGTTTTACGATTTCTAATAGTGTTGCCTTTTTTTCCCTCAAAGACTCAATGACACCATGATTGTCCTATGTGCTAAAAATAAAAGAAGAATGCGCTAAAAAAGGAAAAAGGGCCTTCTGGGCTATGAAACATGTGTACAGGTATGAGTATGTCGATACGGTAAAATGTAAAAAAAAATAAAATAAGGTAAGGTTATGGTTGAGCATGCTAGTAAAAAAAAAGTATTTATTTTTAATTTGGAGTCATGCAAAAATTACTAAAGTAGTTTATTGGTTGAGTTTGAACCTGCAATTCACATTTAATACCAAAAGTAAGGTATAAACCAAAATTAAATGTTATTATATGAAATAACTTATGAACTAAAATCTAATTTTCAAATTATGCTACAAAAAAATAAAATAAAAAAATAAATAATAATAATAATAAAGTAAAAAAAAAAAATTCAGTGAAACCAACTTCACCTCTATGTAGAAGGAAATATTATTCTGGCTTCGGTATATATATTAGGTGCCTTTATGGTACGACAAAAATTAAGAAGAAAAATTTCAGTACATGTTAAGCGTACTTTGCACGTATGCAAAAATAGCCATGCAAAGTATCAGTATAGTGTAAGTATCCGGTATGGGTACGTCATGTTTGTCAAAATACTCATACTTCATAGCATCTTGGTATGTAATAATTTTTTCTAATGATAAATATCTTGCATGTCATTCATAAATATGAGCAACCATTTATTTATTTATTGTGTGCAAATAACAAGCAGTATGGTTACTTTTTAGGTACGAAATAATTTTATTTGCATAGTTGTTAGATATTATAAGAAATATATATGTATATGTATATTTTAAAATTTTGATTATTAGTGCATATGCAAATTTCTTAATTATTGTTGGAATGAGAAAATGTGTACTTCAATTGCAACATGTGTTTTGTTTCTTAATTCTTTAATAGCATTTGAACTTTACTGGCTATTTGTTTTTTACGCACGGATTGCCTCTGAAGCAAATTTGTGGCTCCATCTTTGTTGATTTAGAAATAGATAACCAAACTTATTTTTCATAATATGATACGATATGAGTCACATGTAATGATATTAGCCGTGGCTTTGTTCTACTAATGCTTTCTTGTTTTCTTGAGTGCTATTGTAGTTTTGCATAACCTCCATTTTACTTCTTTTGCTCTCGATATTGTTAGATACTGCTAGATATTTGGAAAGCACTCCCAAAAAATTCTGTAACTGTACAGACATGAGCACTAATATGATTGTCTGTCCTCAAGAGAGCTTACACTGACAGGCATTGCAAAAGCTTTCACACGATGTTCCTGTATGTTCGATCTAAAGTTAAAAGGATAAGAATCACAAAAGAAAGAGGATAAGAGGGAGATACTTGAAGAGATAGAAAGCCGAGCACGTGCAAAATGTTTGTTTCTAATGTTGTGTATCATGTGCTGTTGCAGGATAACCCGAACTGTTTGTTGATAGTTACACCAAAAGGGGGCCATTTAGGGTGGGTTGCAGGTGCCGAATCTCCTCGTGGAGCTCCTTGGACTGATCCTGTGGTGATGGATTTCCTCGAACATTTGGAAAGAGGTAGAGAAAGAGAAAGATCTATAGCTAAATCTGGCAGTGCAAAGCAAAACGAAGAGGGCTTGCTCCACATTGAGGTATAAGCCAGCAAGTTGATTCTTATATTTCCATTGTTGTATATTGTTTTATATATCAATCTACTCTTTCAAGTGTCCAAGGTAGTAATAATGTCATCTGATTTTATTCTTTTGACCCAAAAAAGTGTCAGATGAGTCATTTTGTAATCCATCAAACTCATTAATGGAGATCATATGAATGGAATCGGTATATAACTACGATTTGGAATGGGAAATTCATCAATGAGAACCAATGGTGGTATTGATTTAAATAATTTGTGCACTGCAGAGTCCTGACCATTACATGGCGTGTAAATGCAAGAAATTTGACAAAAGGTCATATGCTTAAAAACTTGCCATATGTAACCCTTCCTGGCCACCCTCACTACCCGAAGCCCCTCATCAACTCCCCTGGCCTCTCAACTCTTCTCCAGCCACCAGGCTTTCATCAACTCCTCTCGCCACTTATATCCCTCTTTCTCATCCCTCCTCCTTTTCACACTGTTACTCATTCACCCTGTCCAGTCGTCAATGATCCTTCTTTACGCTTCCTAGCATCCACCATCCTACTTTCAAATCAAAACCCTGAAAGAAAATCTCAAAATCAAAACCTGAAGAGAGAGAGAGAGAGAGAGAGAGAGAGAGAGAGAGAGAGAGAGAGAGAGAGAGATGTGAGTTGCAGTCTAGTTGCTAGTAGTTGCTATTTGAACCAGGGGTCGTTGAGGGCGCGATAATGGATAGGGGTTGTTAAGAGTGCAGGGAGACAATGGAAGGTGATGGAGGTGTAGGGGTTATGATGATGAGGAGAGGGACTTGGGGTGCGGTTGTGGTTCTGGTTGTGGTTGCAAAAGGGTAGAGTGAAGAGTTGTAGAGGGCGGCCTAGTTAAACCATGATCATAAGCAAGTGCATAAATATACTCTTGAAGGACAAGTATACATACGTAGTCGTGTTGTTGAAATCTATCCAGTTCTGTGATCTTGGACACGATGGGAGTTTGTGTGCCTTGGTAGGAAAGATATCACCGGAGTATAGCACAAGATTGCCTTTCTTGTTGCCATGGGTTGACTTGTGAACAAGGTAAACCCAATGGAAACCAAGAGGGGGTACCGCATTGGACAGAAGATGATCCAAGGACTAGAATGGCCAGAGGTGGGTGGAGGAGGGACTTGGGGCTGTCGATGGAGGAACGGATGGTGGCGGGGAAGTGAAGAAAAGGTCCAGAAAAAAGAGCAGAGATTTTGTAATTTTATAAAGATTCTCGTTTATTTACAATTAGTTTACAACTTTTCATAAATATTATTATTACATTCTTTTCTACCATCACATTTTTCTCTGATTTTTTCAACACTCTGTTTGGCTTTAAGTTTTCAAAATTAATTTTTTGGGTTTCCAATTTGTATTTTTATTTTAGGAAAAATTACAAAATAAAAAATAAAAAAATTCAAGGTTCTGCATGTTTTTCAAATTAAACCACGGTTTCAATTGCATCAATTCAAACCTTGAACTTCATATTTATTATCAATGTTAACCGTCCGTCCATCTCTGTTAACTTATTTGATAGGCAACAATGTTACAGACCCCAACAAACACAACTCTCACAACCTCCACTGTCCTGTGATTGGTTCAAGAAGAAAAGAAAGAAAAAAAAATAAAAAAATAAAAACACATGACTGGTCAACATCATTTTGGGGGTCATGGGGATTCCTAACTTTGGGAGATTTTTTTTTTATAGGGAAAAAAAAAATAAATTAATGCACACATGGCACATTTTCGTTCGCTTATTTCACTTAATATTAATCTTATATTTAATCATGATCACACTATATTAATACCACCATATATTTATCATCCTTTACATCAGAGCCGTTCATCATATAGTTACCATGAACTTCAACACATTGTATCAAAACCCACTGCAATTACTCTCTTCCTCATACCCATTTATTGCACTTCCTCATTTTTCTGTTTCATTGACGATTGCCACTTTTCCCCTTTATCTTCTTCCTTCACCAGCAACCACCACCCTCTCCCTTTGCACAAAGCTATAAATAAAACCCTAATCAATAAAACCCTAGCATCACTAAAGCTAATTAAAAATTGAAACTCAACCCATGATAAATCACACATTTTCCGAGCAACCAAACAGAAACCCAATATACGATAATCAACAAAGTGAGAATTCGGGGAAAAAAAACCAAACCTATGTGGGGGTAGCCTTTACTGAGTGATCCACTCAATAAACAAACAATAACAGAAGAGAAAGCTCTGGTGGTATGGCCAACTTGCTCTTCGGCTTCAGTTTCTATTTCAAGTGAGTTCCTCAAAAAGTCGCTTACTTTGAGTTTTCGTTGGATGAAATATTTGTAAGAATGCATATAGTTAAGCAAATGTGGGGTTGACCAATCTTCGTACCTCAATGCAACTTTGGTATCCTTTGGAGGCTCTTTCTCTGGCCTCCTTTTGAGCTGCTTCAAACTTGCAAGTAAGAACAATAATACTTAGAAGAAAAAAAAAATTAAAAAAAAAATTCATAGACAATAAGCGAATGGACAAAAAGAAATTAAAATGAAGAATGACTTGGATGGTCACTCACTCGTTGGACCTGCTTTGATCAGTCCACCTCCTCGACAACGAACTCCCAATTCTCCCCGACTTGAAGGAAATCAGAGTCATGTTTGTCATTATCGGGAAGCTCAATAATGAGTTGGAGGTCCAACCTTGACATAATAGGTCTTACCACCTTTGTTGTGCAACAATGAATAGCAATGAAGGATATCCCAAATGCCTAAGTCTAAGTCTAAGAGGCCATCCACCAAGATGCCATTTACCATTCTAAATGTGTTCACTGATATTTGCATTGGTATAAGTTTAAAATAAGAAAAAAATCGATGCAACAAGGGGTTCAACGGAAACATAACACCCCTCTACAATGGAGGCAATTGGGAAGGGCATTGTGATGCTTAAATACGACGGATCCGCATCCACCGCCGCCAATGTCGACGTGACATCATTGGAAATGTGATATTTCCAGCAGAACTCGTCCATTCCTTCTGGAGTATTTACTAAGTTATGAAGCTTGCCCAACCAACCAAGCAACCAACGGATGGACAACTCACAAGCTGAAGGCACAATGTCCTACCGAACAAATACACTAAGGGCAGCTTGCAAAGTCGAAGGTGCAACTGCCGACCAAGCAACTATGTGCTGGACAACTATCAATGTTAGAGGTGCAACGTTCTACCAAAAAAGATACAGTGATACTACATGCACCAATTAGTGTACCAACACTAGTTATGACATTATTATTTGATTTCACTTATTATACAAATTAAAAATATCAAAACCTCTTAAATTATGAAATATCATCAATTAGTACACTAGTTAGTGTGCGGGGGTGATTTCCACACTATGAAGAAGGGTTGAACTTCATGGATGAACAACGTGCTCTGGGAATTGAAGATTTGCATAGAGTAACAAACAGTAAGGCTGCCCGACCGGGGTTTGGTCGGAAACCCCTCCGATGGTAAAGTCAAGGACTCAGGGAGATCAAGAAGAGAGAATACAAAAAGTGTATATATGTTAAGTGTGTGGATTTCGGATCCCTTGAGAATGAATAGTGCTCACCTTTTATAGAAGGTTGTTTGTCCTCCAAGACCTTCTCTCTCCGCCATTTGTTCGATTTGTCTTATTCGTGGTCGTCTCCCATTAGAGGAGGACGGCCACTCCACCTGACACTCGAGTGCAGGTCTGTCTTATTTGTCTTATTAGTGATCGTCTTTCATTGGAGGAGGACAACCACTCCACCTGACACTTAGATGTAGGTCTGTCATGTGTACGCCTTGTCCCTCTATACCTCCATGTCTCCACGTTCTGTTCAGACAGAGGGAGAGAAGCAGAGTTGTTTGTCTCTTGTGAGCCTAAGAAAAATCTTCAATGAATCAGCCTTCTTTAAGTTGGTCTACTCCAGAGTGGTGTCCAACCAGGAGGTCCAACATGTTGCTCAGCCCACCTCGGAGTGGTTGTCTGTCCATCCAGGAGGTCCACCATGTTGCTCGGCCCACTTTGAAGTGACGCTCGTACGTTGGGCCGAACTCCTATGATTGTCATGCTTCGGAGCAAGTTTTAGCCATAGTGCCGAGGTCCAACCTAAGCTCAATCTCAAAATGAGCATCACATTGGGCCCAGCACAAAGACTTGATTAATTTTTACCCACTTCAATTAGTATACTAATTAGTGCATATAGTATTATTCAAAATATATATATATATACAAACAACTTGCAATGCTGGAAGCGTAATGACCGACCGAACAATCAACAATACTAAAGCCAATGTTTTTTAAATCAAAACCCAAGAAAATTGTGGGCCAGCCCAAAAACCGAATATATATATACGTGTGACCAATCGGAAACAATGGTGTAACAACCAAGATCAACAGTGGCAAGCAACAACGAAGACCGAAACAAAATACACGGGACCGAAGACTTACAGTGCCAAGATTAAGTAGCAAATGGCAAAGAGCGTCCCCAATGAAGCAACCCCGCCGGAAAAGGTGAATCTCAGAGTAATAAGAAACGCTGAAAACAATGGTGATGAAACCCACCTGCACTGTAAGATTTCAAGGCTCGCCGTTGATGAAGCTCACAATATTGAGAAATTTTGAAATTCTAGAGAGAGAAAGTTGGAAGGCCGCATTGATGCAAGCTTTCAAAATTCTGGAACCTTTGAATTTATATTTATAAAAAGAGAAAGTATGAGAGATCAAAGTTAGTGGGGGTAAGGATCATGAAAAAAATATCATAAAATGTTTTATGAAAATTTTTCATTCTTTAATTAGTGTGTGATCTAAGAGTAGAAAAACAAATGAATACGCATGCCATGACCATGCATGGCATTCAATGCGGGGGCCAACAAAGCATTTCCCATCAACAACCTCAAAACAAAAACAAAACCCATCTAATAGGAGATGACCAAGCAAGAAAATTGGAACAAAGCTGAGCTAAGCACGCATGGCTCGCTTTGAAGTGCAGTTGAGCAGCTCAACTCAATCGATGAACACCGCGAGGCAGAATAGAGTAAATATATATATATTTTACCGAGCTTGAAGATCCACCACGGTTATAAACCAAAGAAGAAAAAGCATCAAGCTAGGCCCAACGCAAGCACTCTGGGGCGAATAATAATTTTGAATCCAACCCAAGAGGCTCAAATTAAGTCGCGACTGACCGAGCTCGAAGCTGGTGCTGAAATTGGCTACTACTTCATTAAACGCAAGGGCAAGCCAGGGGCAAATGAAGTTGGTAAAAATTAACTAAGTCTTGGTGTTCAGAGGGAGTAGATCTTGCTTCATATTTATTAATTCATTTCTGGTTTACATGGAACAAAATTGATTGGGTGGTCAACTCATGAAAACACTTCTTTCTTCTGTATTTTGGACCTTAGCTCCCAATGCTAGGCCCACTTTGAGATTGGGCTAGGTTGGAGGCCCTATGGCCAACACTTGCTCCAAAACAACACAATCATTGGAGTTCAGCCCAATGCACGAGTCACTCCAAAGTGGATACTGGGAAGCTCAGTCTAATGTACAAGGCTCGCTCCAAAGCTAGTCGAGCAACAAGTTATACCTCCAGGTTGGACAACTATTCCAAAGTGAACCAACTTTGTGATAACCCCATTACATAATGTACTTATGTTTGTTTAATTTTGAATGCTAAGTGTGTTAATGTTTAATTTGTGCATATCTGTTCGTTTGATAAATTATTTATGTTTTAAATCTGAAATTGAAAGATTTAAGGACTTCAGAAACCGAAATTGATAAGTTTAATTAGGATGGCATAATTTTTAAGATCTATTGGGAAGTTTGATTAAAAATTGACTTAGTTAAAAAAAATTAAGTTTTGATTAATTAACTTAAGTTGCAATTAGTAAGCATAATCCTTAATTCTCATCTTAAGCTAATCAACTTGTATACATATGAGAATTAGAGGAGAATTAATCACTTTGCGCTCAAAAATCTGTTGGAAGAAGTCTCTCGATGAAATTTCTCTATGATCAAACCAAAGAAATTTTTCTGTGCTGAATTTTCTCTGTGAAAACATTAAGGGACCCTAGCTAGTATGAAAATATTGTATATGATTTATCTTATAAAATCTTAATATCAGCGATTTTAAAATAAAATAAAAAAATTCTCCTCAAAAAAACTATTCCAATTTGAATAATTTTATGTATCCTACCTCATTTATTCTGAATTTATCTCAAATGAGATTATGTAATTATGATTGAATTTGTATGATATAGAGTTCATATGTATAATAATCTAAATCATTAAAAAAAAAAAAAAAAATAAATAAATAAATAATTTTTGAATAATTAAATTTAAATTTATAGCATTATTGTACCAATTTTTCTTTTCCTTTGCTTTTCTGTCAATTGAAGGCATATAGAGAGTGACAACAATGGGTTTTCTTGTCAATAAAACGTGGAATCATTACTGCACATCAAGTCATTGTTTTTCCCTACCTCCACGACTAGCCTGTTCTGTCTATTTGTCTAGCTTATACAAATCGGAGTCGTTTGAGAATGTACTAAATACGTGTACTTAGTTGATAAGTGTATTTATTCAGATCATATTATTTTTTTAAAAAAAATTTTAGACATCTTTTTGTAAATAGTTAAAAAATGTATCAAACATGCAAACTCCAAATAATCTTATAGAGCATCTCTAATGGTTCACTATTTTTTTCATTAAATCTGAGCAAAAAAAGGCAAGTTTCTCAATTTGATATTGTACGGGGAGCAAATATTCATCGCTGTCATACTCCTTGTGTCCAAGCTGCGCTTCACTTCGATCGACCTGAGAACACAATGACGGTGAGCTACCCGACGGTGTACTGTCGGAAAACCCTCCGACGGTCAAGTTAGTACACAGGGAGAGAGAGAGAGAAAAGAAAAGAGATGAAGTGGTAGGTAAGTTGTGATCATAAGATGTTCCAGACCTCGGTATGGGGGCGCAGCACCGTTTATATACCTTTTGCACGCGCCTCTGCGTTCATTCATCTTTGGACGCGTGGACCTGTTCTCCTCTCCCATTTTCCGATATGTCAGTGCAAATATAGCTAAACACCACCTAACCAAACTGCCAAATGGCGTTGGCGCAAACGGACAACACGGCGCCGCTCTATCATTCCACGACCATGTTACTTCCGAGACATGCAATGCTCTAAACCAAGCTACGCCTAGCACGACGCCACATTGTCACACCACGGCCGTGCTAATTATCCGATTACATTAAAGAATCCCACTGCGACTTAGCTGTCCTCAGTTATGACTAAGCTCCTGCTCAGTTGGACTGATTTGCGGAAGATCTAACCCGTCTAACTCAATGAGCAAATAAAGTGAATCGGGCTAGCATTCCGATATTACCGCAGCTAAATCGGACCGGGGCCTTGACCGAGTGGCCCAAACTTGCTTGGCCTAATTTAGCTCGGTCATTACCTCAGCCCAATGCCGATTTATGAAATCTCCCTCTCAATTGCCCTTAATTCTGTTCGCGCTAGCATGACCGGAATTATATTCTCCTACCGAGGTCACTCATTTGCTCGGCCCTTCACCTCAACCCATTTACCGCGCTAAATCTCACGCTCGGTCTTGTAACTTACTCGGTCGACGCTTCGACTTATCAACTTGTCCTTTCAGGACTGACGCCGCTCTTATTACAGACGCGTGTCACCCGTTTATTGGCCTCGTACAACCAACCCAGCCACCTCACGCTGTTTCTCTAAATTCAAATTTTGGCGCCTCTCTTCCCCTTATATACTGGATGTACGTCCCTTTACATCCCTCCCTCTTCTATTCATCCTCTTTCTTAAACAACCCTACGAACCAGAGCCACAGCACAACCACCTCTACTTGATACGATTCTCGCCCACATCGCAGCAGCTTACTAGTGGATTTAGCCCTGCTGTCGCCGCACGGAAGCACCTCCACACCTGGAAATCCGATTCTCGCCACTAACCTGTAAGTCCTTCAAATTGCCTCTATCGTTCTTTCTATTCTTAGGCTTGCCATGCTCTTAAATTCAACTCCCATAGATGAGTTTAGCGTACGAAAACCGTAGGTCTTAGGGCTTCGAAAGAAATTAGGTTAGGGTTCCTCTCCAATGTGATCATAAAGACCATCTTAGCCATTGCTCATCATTTTTTGTGATGAACACGCCTAAATCTGGGAATGACCAGGCTTCAAACCTTCGTTTGATCCAAACCATAAGTAAGTCGAGCAAGAACCATGTTTATACGGCCTAAATGAGGACCGAGCTAATAAATGCGCTAGGACGCTCGACCGGGCTAACATCTAGTCCGCTTCGAGCGACAAAGCTTTTAAGTTCAGCTAATTAGGCCGAGGTGCTGTTGCGCCTAAAGTGACATGGCTGAAGTCAAGCTCGTTTGCACAACCGCGCTATCACTTACACTTGGTTTTTAACTGTAGAGTCCTAGGGGACCAGACACCAACACAAGGGCTCTCAAAGATCGAGCAGCCGCCTTGCAAAAATTAATCAAACCAATTCTGCCGAGCTGAACAAGCCAGTCCTCCATGGGGCGCTACCACTTCCTTGTAGACACGCCAGACACCCCTGTCGCGTTCCGCGAGGAGTACGGCGTCCCCGCCAATGTGCACTTGGAGCTCGGTGAAGAGGGCATTAATCTGTCGGGCAGATTAGAATCTTGTACCTTCACCGTATGAAGCATGATTGATGGAGGGGTGCGCTTCCCGGTGCAGCCCCTCATGTGCGAATTCTTAAGACGTATTGGGCTAGATCCCACCCAAGTATCTTCCAACACCTTCAGAATCATAAATGGCGTGGCCGAGTTGAACAACTGGCTCGGTTTAAATCTGGGCCTAGCCAAGATCTTGCGTCAATACACGCTCGGTCGAACAAAAGACGGCTTCAACTATTACCTGAAAATAAGGTCGGGTAGGGAACAATTGGTGACTGGCATGCCAGACAAGGACATGAACGATGACGACTTTTTCTGGGTGACAGGTAACTACGAAATAACTAATGTGCCCGTTGGTATATCAGCAAGAACTTTGGTTCATCTTGTAAGCCCATCTTCCCAACTGATCTCTTTTACTAAAATTGTTCGTACCGACCTAATTACTTCTTTTTTGTTTTGCAGTTATTGAAGAATTGCAAGCTAACTACCAGTATCCCAATGATGAGGCAATCAGGGCCGTGCTGAGATACTGGCACCGAGATTGCCACGATCTCCTCGGTTACGTCCCCTCCTACCGATATTTAGCACCGCGCAGGAGCAAGGTTACAGACTTTCTCTGGGCTCCTTCTCCCTCGCCTAACCCAAGTCTGCCAAACATGCCCCTTATACGACTAACTGAGGAAGAAGAAATGGCGAAGAAGAGCAAGATTTATAATTTGATTACCGCTACTTCCGCTGAGTTACCGAGCATGCTACCTCATGCCCCCTCCGTCGGCCAAAGCTCGGGATTGTGATCGCCCTGGCTCCACGGTTGTCCTTCTCGAGTCCCGCCGCACTGGCAAGCGAGCCTGGTCGGCCGACCCCTCAGCCGAGCTTGTGGCCGAGCTAAGCACTGACCAAACAGTGCAGAAAGCCGAGCCAGCTACACTGTGGAGGCCGGAGCTTAAACACCGAGGCAAAAAGATCTCAGCCACCGCGTCTATTAAGGGGGACAAAGAGCACCTCCTGGCCTTTGACTTATCGAAGGCATTGTTGCTGCCAAGCGACGTGACGGGGAGCGATCATGTTCCTGACACCCGGCTTGTGAAATCAGCGGTCAAGTCCATGACGAGGGTACGTTTCGAAATCTTACCAAGTTCCTGCTCGGTTAATCTTCTTATTTCGGCTAACACCTTTCTTCTTACAGGCCATCCAGAAACAGAATATGGTCATGGATGACATTGTAAACCTACGCCATAAGGTTACCGAGCTAAACAACGCTAGTAAAAACGTCTCTGCTGAGCTTGGCCAGGCTAAGGCTTCTCTTGAAATTGCCAACGTTGACAATGCCAGACTCCTTGGCCAGCTTGGTAGGGCCGAGCAAGAGAGGGACGAACTAAAGGCCCAACTAGAAGCTGAAAAACAAGCAAAGCAGGCCGCCGTGGATGAGGCCAACAATCTCGGTTTCAAGGAGGTTGAAGACAATTATGTCAAGGAAGTCAAAGCCACCAAGGACATTTACTTCAAGTCCGGTTGGAAGGCTGCTTGTGAAAAACTCAACCAAGGATCTGAGATCGAGGTGTTCACCTCTCCTCCCCCTGCCTTCCTGTCAGCCTATCTGATACCTTATGCCAATGAAGTCTTCAACTCTTTGCAAGAAGAGGTGGAAGAAGAGGCTGAGGATGAGGCCATCCAGAAGGAGTCCGACGAGAAAGAAAAGGCTGTGGTTGTCGACCTGGAAGCCGCGACGGAGGGGGCCGGGGACAAGTTTGCCGACCTTTTCTCATTAACGTAGCTTTTTTATTTGAATTTTTGTAACCGGGCTATAAGCCCTATCTTATGTACTAAAATTTTCCATCAATGAAAAGTTGTTCGCATTTCGCTTGTATTCTTGTAATGTATGTTATTTTTCATTTTCCAACCGCGCTATACGTGCCCGGCATGTTAAACACTGATTGAACCGAGAAAATTATCTCAGTCTTAAAAGACTGGAACAAAACATACACTCCTCACTGACTTGTAACCGAGCAAAATCGTCTTGGCTAAGATCCCAGAGTTGAATAATTTGTTAACTTCTTCGATCGAGCAAAAAATCATTTCGGCTAAAAGCGCAGAGTTGAACAATTCATCAACTCAACTAGCCGGGGTAAATCATCTCGGCTAAAATCCCAAAGTTAAACAAATCATCAACTCTTCTAGCCGAGATGCTAGAATCTCAGAGTTGAACAAATCAACTATTCTAGTCAGGATAAAACATCTCGGCTAAAATCCCAGAGTTAAACAAATCATCAACGCTTTTAATCGAGGCAAAACATCTCGACTAGAATCTTAGAGTTGAACAATTCATCAACGCTTTTAGCCGGGGTAAAACATCTCGGCTAGAATCTCAGAGTTGAACAATTCATCAACGCTTTTAGCCGGGGTAAAACATCTCAGCTAGAATCTCAGAGTTGAACAAATCATCAACGCTTTTAGCTGGGGTAAAACATCTCGGCTAGAATCTCTGAGTTGAACAAATCATCAACGCTTTTAGCCGAGGTAAAACATCTCGGCTAGAATCTCAGAGTTGAACAATTCATTAACTCTACTAGCCGGGGTAAGACATCTCGGCTAAAAATCCTAGAGTTGAACAAATCATCAACTCTTCTAGCCGGGGTAAAACATCTCGACTTTAGAGGCGGTTGCCCCTGGTGTACTACATTTCTTCAATATAAACATACTTCCTATGTAAAATAATTTGTTTCTATTACAAATTGCAATAATGAATTCACATAATGATTGAGAGGATTACATTGATAAATGGAAGGGAAAACCTGTCCCTTTACACAAAGTTACATTCAAAAGATAGAGACTAAAAATAGTACAGCTTGAGATTGGTCGCGTTCCATGGCCGGGGTACACTCTTGCCATCCAAGTCCTCTAGGTGGTATGCCCCCTTACCTGCCAGACTGATTATCTTATAAGGCCCTTCCCAGTTTTCCCCTAGCTTTCCTTCGTCCAGCACTAGTGTGTTGCCCATCACCTTCCTTAAAACCTAGTCCCTAACCTTAAACGGTCTGGGGTGCACTGTTTTGTTGTACTTTCTGAACAATTTTTGTTGATATGCGGCCACGTGGATTAACGCCTTTTCTCGGCGTTCGTCAACTAGGTCCAATTCTAGAGCGATGGTGTTAGCATTCAAGTTGGGCTCAAAATTTTCGCTGCGGATGGTGGGCATGCCGATCTCCAATGGGATGACTGCCTCTATGCCATATGCAAAGGCAAAGGAGTCTCCTCGGTCGAGCATCTCGGGGTTGTCCGATAAGCCCAGAGGACACTAGAAAGTTCCTCAGCCCACTTGTCTTTGGCTTTCTCTAGCCTTTCGTCAATCTGTCTAGAATAGTCTTGTTCGATGCTTCGGCTTGGCCGTTAGACTGAGGGTAGGCCGGAGTGGAATTGTAGAATTCTATCTTCAATTCCTCACAAAATCCTGTGAACAACCGTCCATCAAATTAGGTGCCATTGTTAGAGATCAAAGCCTTGAGGACGCCAAACCGCATTATCACGTTCTGCCAAACAAACTTCTTAACATCCTTTTCTTTGATTGTCGCCAAGGGCTCAGCTTCGACTCATTTGGTGAAGTAGTCTGTTGCCACTATAAAAAACTTGCAGTTGCCCGGCATTGTTGGGAGTGGTCCGACTATGTAAGCCCCCACATTGCGAAAGGCTAAGGACTCGTGAGGGGGAAGAGTTTTCTAGCCGACTGTTGAATCTGGTGGGCGAACTTCTGGCATTTATCGCATTTTCTGATATATTTCTGCACATCTGCCTGCATGTACGGCCACCAGTGTCCTTGCGAAATAGCGCGGTAGGCTAAAGATCTCCCCTCGATGTGGCTTCCGCACATGCCTTCGTGGATCTCGTAAAGGAAAGCCTCCACGCGGTTTGGATGAACACACTTGAGGTATGGACCGGTGAATGACTTCTTATACAAAGTGCCAGATGGAAAGAGCCAAAACCGCTCAGACTTCACCCGGACTTTGTGTGCTTCCTTTTTGTCGGTTGGCAAGATCTGTTCTTTAAGGAAAATGATGATGGGGTCCATCCAAGAAGGACCATGCTCGGTGTAGAATACTTCCGTCTGTTCCGAGTCCTCAATGCTGGGTCTTGGGAGGAACTCAATTAGGAGAGGACTGGGAGTTGATTTTTTAATCATGGAAGCTAGGCCGGTCAACTTATCTGCTCGGCCGTTATCTTCATGGCCAATTTGTTGGACTCTTATTGCTTGGAATTTCTTGATGTGTTCTCTCGATAAGGCTTGGTATTTGGCCATTTTGTCATCTTTGGCTTCATACTTTCCAGGCACTTGGTTTACAATGAGTTAGGAGTCGCTGTAGACCATCAGCTCGGATGCGTGCAATTGGAGTGCGCTTTTCAATCTGGCTAGCAGTGCTTTGTACTCAGTCTCGTTTGATGCTGGGAACCCCAGCATGATAGAATGTTCGATGGTTAGTCCGTCTGGCGAGATCAAAACTACACCTAGCTCGGCTCCGTGCCGGTTTGAGGCACCATCTACAAAAAGTTTTCACATTTCGCCAATGAAAAGTTTCCAGCATTCTGAGGGATCTTGGGATGCTTGAAGATTGAGGTGATCGCGGTTGCTCGGCTATTTCTGTTACAAGTTCGCCGTTGACGATTGCAACAGACGTGTCTTCATCCCCCATCGGCGATGTGGCGCTGGATCCAACAGGTTAACCTATTATTTCGAAATCCAACGTCACATTGCTAGGCTGAAGCAAACCTTCAAGTGATGGATTTGTAGATGGGCGTGCAAGTTCTACATCGCCATTATCATTCGGTTAGGCAATTTCCGTTATGTTTACCCCTTTCACCCCAACTGCCTCGGTAAGATCCACCGGGCATACCGGGTGAATTCTAGGCGAGAATTTGGCAACAAAGTCGGCCAATGCTTGGGCTTTGATGGCGGTTCGGGATTGAAACTTGACGTCAAATTGCCCCAATTCGACTGCCCACTACAGAATTTGGCCAGAGAAATCCGCCAGCTCAAATAAGGCTTTCAAAGGGAATTCGGTCAACACCACGATTGTATGAGCATGAAAGTAGTGCGCCAATTTACTGAAGGCCATCATTAGTGCCAAAGCAAGTTTTTCTAGCGGCAAGTATCTCGACTTTGCCGGTAGCAAGGTTTTGCTCACGTAAAAGATTAGGAGATGTTGGATACCTTCTGCCTGGACGAGCACCGCACTAACTGCATGTTGAGAAACAACCAGGTAAAGGTAAGAGTTTTTCGCCGTGCTTAGGTGTGACCAAGGGTGGGGCGGAAGACAAATATGTCTTTAGCTCGGCCAAGGCTCTGTCACATTCTTTGTCCCATGAAAACTTGGACTTCAAGGCTCGGAAGAAAAGGTGGCAACGATCTGATGACCGACTTATGAATCGGTTAAGTGCAGCTGCCATACCGGCAAGATGTTGTATGTCCTTGCTGAGTTGGGCTGCTTCAATTCTTGTATGGCTCTGATTTGTGAGGGGTCCACCTCGATGCCTCGGTTGGTGACTAGGAAGCCCAAGAATTTCCCTGACCTCACGCCAAAGGCACACTTTGATGCATTCACGCATAGTTTGTGTTGTTTAAGAATGGCGAACATCTCTGCTAGGTCAGTTAAGTGGTCGGCCCGATGTTTGCTTTTCACCACCATGTCATCGATGTAAGCCTCCATCGTGCGGCCAAGTAGAGGGGCGAACATCTTGGTCACCATTCTCTGGAACGTCCCCCTGGCATTTTTCAAGCCAAAAGGCATGACTCTATAACAAAACAATCCCCTCGGCGTCGTGAAAGAAGTTATCTCCTGGTCGGGCTCATGCATGGCGATCTGGTGATAATCGCGATAAGCATCTAAGAAACTGAGTCGGTTGTGTCCGGCTGTAAGATCCACTAGCTGGTCGATTCTGGAAAGGAAAACTGTCTTTAGGGCAAGCTCAGTTGACCGTCTTGTAGTCAACACATACTTGCCATTTCCCATTCTTCTTTGGTACCACAACCGTGTTAGAAACCCTCCGAGGATAGTGCACTTCCTGGATTGCTCTAGCTTCGAGCAGGTTTTTGACTTCCTCCGCCATTACCTCGACGTGATGAAGGGCTGATCTCCTCGTTCTTTGAATGACAGGCTGAGCGTCCGGGAAAACATTGAGCTGGTGGCAAATAAAGCTTGGATCGATGCCAGGCATGTCGTAAGACGTCCATACAAACACTTCGATATTCGCCACCAAGAACTCCACCATCTTCATCCGTTCTTGGGTGGTCAGGCTGGATCCCAACAAAAAGAACTTGCCAGGATTATCTTCACTGATCCGTACCTCTATCAAATCTTCAACAGCCTTTTCTTCGGCCCTAGTGCCCACATCATCCAGGACACTTTGATCTTTCGGGCCCTCGATCATTTGCACGAAGCCTTTGGCCACTTGGCTCCCATTCACTTCACGAAACACTACTTAACCATGATCTAATCGCCCCAAATCTCTTCAACCTCCCCCGTAGCAGAGGGGAACCTCATAACCTGGTGGTATGTCGACGCCACTGCCTGTATGGCGTGAAGCCATCCCCTACCTAGGATCAGATTGTATATGGAGGGCACCTTCAACACCCAGAACTCTACCTGCTTGACCACAGATCCGGTTTTGACCGGTAGGATTATCTTTCCCATTGGCCACTCCGGTTCTGAGTTAAAACAAAGCAGTGGCAAAGTTGCCGGAGCCAAGTCTGTATCTCTGAGTTTGAGCTGCTTGAAGGCGTCATAATAAATGATCTCGTCCAAGCTACCTTGGTCGATCAAAATGCGCTTAACATCAAAGTCCTTGACGCAAAGGGTGACCACCAGAGCGTCATTGTGCGGCATTTGAATGCGCTCAAGATCCCTGTTTGAGAAGCTGAGCACATTTTTCTCCTCGGTTTTACCACTTTTGACTGTGGGCTAGATTGACAGGACTTCCCTCATGTGTTCCTCTTTTTTTATCATCCCCCGGAGTTCACAAACCCGCACTGGCTCAATGATACCATGGATCACATTGACCACTCCTTGGGGGGGTGCTTCTAGGGCAGCCAAACCACTTGGCTCAGCCGGAGCATGGTGTGCAACCCTGACGCCCCCATCGATATAACGGTCCAAGTGACCAGCGACGACCAACTCCTCCAAGTGTTGTTTTAGGGGCAAATAGTCCTCCGTTCGGTGCCCTCGCTCCCTATGAAAGGTGTAGCGATACCGCGGATTGAAGCCTTTATGCGCATTGCCCAACTTGGCCAGAAACCGGACGTACACCTTATCGCTAATTTCGCTAAGTATGCGGTAGATTGGGATCTTGGAAACCGTGGTGATGCCTATCTGGGCGTTCAACTTTCTATTCGCATCTGTCGCGTCATCGCGGGGATAATCTACTCGATCGTTGTGGCGCCCTGTACCCCAGTTTCTACAATCCGGACCACAGTCTAATTCCCTTACGCAGTCACTTAGACGACTTGTCTCCTGTCCTACCGTATGGACTTTTCCAGCCACCCTTTTGTCCATCACCACTGGCTTTGTCTTCGCGGCGGCAGCGGTCGCATCATCCTCTACTCGGATGTGCTCGTTGATGCGTTACATCAACAGCTCCATGGAAGTTGGTTGGTTCATCGTGAGCAAGTCCCTCAGTCTATGTCTGACCGGGAGACCACGCTTGTATTGGGTGATTGCCAGGTTGGTCAGGCAATCAAGGATCTCGTTGAAAGTTTCCTAATATTTGGCATTGTATGCTTTGAGGGAGTCACCCGGCTCCATCTTGACACTCAAAAGGTGGTCAACCTCCTTTGGCGTTTTAGTGTTTGTTTTGAATCGGGTCATGAATGCTTCTGCCAACTGCTGCCACCTTTCAAGGCTTTCCTTCGGAAGCCTCTCAAACCACTTCAAGCCCAACTCACCCAAACTTGACAGGAAAATAAGGCACATGAGAGCATCGTTATGCCTATATCTAGCCATAACCTGCCGGAAGTGGCATACGTGCATGTACGGATCGGTTTTTTCGTCATAGAGCGTAAATTTGGGCTAGTGAAAGCCCGCATGGAGCGGTATGGTCTCTATCTTAAGGAAGAAGGGGGTGGCGCTCAGCCTTGCCAAATCTTTGTCCAAAAGAACAGGTACAACTGAACGGGGTGGCGGCATTATGACTTCTTCACTGGCGCGACCTCCGTAGGATAACTACTGCAGCGCCGGCATCCTTTGCGCCTCCCGTCGGTGTGCTCGTTCTTCTAAGAAGTCCCTCAAGTCCTCCAAATGAGCGGAGTAGGAATACCTCGACGTCGTCGGCGAACGTGAGAGACAGTAACTGCTGTCTTGTGCGCAAGACTTCTCTGTTGGCGGGCAGCGTCTCTAACCGCATAACTTTTGGTGATGGAGAGAGAGGGCGTGTGACGTTGGTTCTGGCTGCCTAAGCGACGGGGTTAGGTGTGCTCACTGTGGTTACCCACTCCAGCAACACCCTTCCCTTTGACTTGTCGCTTTAGTGTCTCCATCTTTGCCGCCATCCTTTGAATAAGGGCGTCTTGATCCCTCAACTTATGCTCCAGGCACTAAGCGTGTGACTCTCTTCGCCGCCGTGCCCGTCAAGGCTTCATGAGTGGTCAGTGCTCCTTGCGCGCTTGTCTTATGCATCTCTGGGGTGCTCTCCAGGAGAGGTCTCCAGACCAGCCATGGTAGGGATGACGGGAAGACCATCTCTTCCCCGAACGGACTGTGGAGTGATGTCGTCGATGGCAGACAGCGGAATGTCATCGTTGTTCACCATAAAGGATAATCAGACGAGCTTGGAGGACAAGGTTGTTTGTCAAAGTTTGCATCAAATACACTGAACGTCCGGGGGGACGACCACTGGTCAACCGAACAGTGAAAATGAATTCATAGGTTAGAGAGATACAGGCAATGCTAACAATGATGATAATGATACAGGCAAAGCCATCAAATTACACTTAACATCGACATTAGCACACAATCTCGGAGATTTTGTCAAACCAGACTTCACTGAAAATGTCTTCGCCTTCTTCGAAGGCGATTCAATCGACAATGCAGACCCATCCAAACGGATTGGCACCATGCGCAACCTCAACCACTTCACACCCACCTCTCAAGCATCAAAACCTTGCCATTCAATCAAATTAGGGTTTGAATTTTGAAGTGAAACAAGGAGAAGACAAAGACTGATGGTTCTAAGAGTTAGGGTGGGCCATTGGAGGTTTACAGGTGAATTTGTTGAAGTTGGAGGGTACTTATGGGGGTGAAGAATTCATGGGGGTAGTGACGATGATGGAGAAGAGGGAATGGGGGTGTCAGTGATTAGTAATGGAAGAATTGAATTGTAGTTTTTTTTTTTTCCTTGCATTTTCTATTTCTTGATTCGTTTTCCACTTCGAATAATGCTTTGAGATAGCATGCCTACTAGTTCTAGGAATTGTGCATTTAACCGGATGATCGGAAGGACAGCTGACGAGATGTCTAGCCGATCATCTAGTGAACCCACCTCCAACGTTCCTTCATAGTAAAATGGTGAAATCTGCTCTGGTTCCTCAGTTTGGTGAAAATTTTGGGTCTTCTCAATTTCATATCATTTTGATGAAACCGTTGAAGACAAAAAAAAAAAAAAAAAAAACTATACTTTTTTTATCAAATTCAAATTTGGTGATAAATCTGATTCACCGTTGGAGATGGTCTAAAATCTTTAAAAAAATTTAAACTTGTAATTATTATAATTAAATTCTAGTTTATTTTAAATAATTATGATAAAACTCCAAGTTCTTCAGTTTCATAAGTACAGATTTTTGTCTGTTATTTTTGTATGCGATCGATCTTTCTGATTTGTTTGTACTGATTCTCAAGCTGACTTAGTACCTGAGACCTTCCACCTAGTAAATGATGTTTAAATAATATACTAATAAATTTGAATTCCCTTAGTTGTTTGAGAATTACAAAGCATCAATTGTCTTGATTTGTGTGTATTTAGGCCTCATCGTTTTTTTTAACTGTTAAATTATATATTTTATTAGTTTTCGTTTGGTAAATATTTTGAGGTTAAAAAAGTACAAAAAAATAAAATAAATTACACAAATTAATAAGATAAATATCACATTCAAACAATAATTATTAGAATTTTTTTCTTACAAAAATAAAAAAAACTCAAAAACAAAAACTAAACGAGGCTAAAAAGCTAGATTAAAAAAATTTAACACAAAAAAATTGACTATCGTAACTAAGAGGGAGCTTATTGTCTATTGTCAAGTTGCTGACTTAGGCATCGGAGGGGTTTCCGGCACACACCCGCCGGTTAGCTCACGTTTGTGTTTTCAGGTGGCAAAGCGACGACATTTGGAGGAGTACAAACTTGATTAATAGGATTATACGAGAAGATTATTTCGTGCTCGTACAATTGGCGCCGTCTATGGGAATTCCACAAAGAACAAAACCTCTGGATCAAGCTTTTCTCTCTAGTTAGAAGCAATGGCGCACAATGAAGACTTGCCGCAATCAGCCATCGATGGGCAACCCCGAAGGGAGGTGGAAGGCGCGAAGGTTTGCCTGCTATCCCTCCCATGGCGGATTTAGAACCCCAGCGACAAAACCCCCGGTGGGATGCAAGAGGGAGGCAGGCTAACCGCCCCCGTCGCTCTCAAAGTCCTAAAAGACAGAGGCGGAGGATGGACCCTCAAGTTCTGAAGGATCACGTGAAGGAGCAAGATGAGTTAATAAGGAGGATGGCGACAGACATGGAGTTAATGAAGCGCCAGATAAAAGGAAAATAGGTGGCGACAGGAGAAGGGCGCAAAGGCAACACGCCCCCTCGCCACTCGGAGGATCGTGATAGGCGTACCACACCATCGCAAGCAGAAAGTAGGAGCCTTAGAACAGGCGACACTCAATCAAAGACTTCTAGGACTCGTTACTCTAGGTCTGAGAGAACGAGAACTGAGAAGTCATATGCTAAGGGGAGCACCTATTGGCCCTCGCACACGCACCAAACGTCATCTAGGCACACGGAGTTGCCTAGATCATTAGACTTGCAGATTGTGCTTGAAAAAAGGGCCCGATGGAAGGAGGATACTAGGGCACGCGACCTACGTAGAGTTTCTGCCCTTCAGTGGTTGGCCCCTTGGACGCATGGGAGCGTCGAGGTAGGAATGCCAATGCCGCGCCTTGCTTATGAACCAACAGACAAAGCATTAGCAAGACAACAGAGCTCGCTGTTCGTTTCGACAATTGAGAACGCACCACTACCTTCAAGCTTCCACCAGCCCAAATTCACCACTTATGAGGGGAAGACAGACCCCTACATGCACTTGAGTCACTTTCGCCAGGTTATGGCAATATACCGGCGAAACGAGGCTTTAATATGCATCCTGTTTCCATCCAGCCTTGGCGACCTAGGTCTAACCTGGTTCGAAAGGCTACCAGAAGGCAGTATCACCTCCTGGGCACAATTGGCAGAGGCGTTCGTGACTAGGTTTAGAACGAACACCAAGACACCAGTGGAGATCGATCAACTACTCTCCATTGACATGGGCGACAAGGAGACGTTGAGATCCTACAACAGTCACTACTGGGAAACCTTCAACCAGATTTGGGATTGCCCTACAAACCTCGCCATTGCGCAATACAAACGGGGCCTGCTAGTCGGCAACAAATTGAGGGACTCAATTACTATGACACCACCCCTCACGATGGAGGCCTTAATGGAGAGAGTGTACCAACATATTCGCGTGGAGGAAAATAGCGCCCGTGCTAAAGCGAAATCTGGCACAACAGCAATGCCAGATAAAAAGACTACAGCAAAAGTCAACACGGTAGAGCAACCTAACAGGAATGGGCGAGGCAGGCGGGCCAACAGAGAGGACCCCGAAAAAAGGAAGTTAAGAGTTCGCACTGCCATTACCACAGTGTTCAAAAAACCAATCTACCGAATTCTCAGTGAGATACGCAACGAACCCTTCGTCCGATGGCCAGCTAAGTTGGGAGAAGCACAAAAAGACTATAACGAGAGGTTCCGGTGCACCTTCCATGATGAAAAGGGGCACCGTACTGAAAATTGCACGCCGTTGAGGTAGCATTTGGAGGAGTTAGTGGCAGCTGGGCACCTGAACCAGTACATAGAAGGAGGAACACAACCAGCCCTCCAGAACCACAACAACCCAACCAAGATGCCGGTCAACGCTCCACCTCAAGGCGTGATTAACGTAATACATGGGATATGCAAACCTGAGCAGGTAAGTGAGCTCAAGGGGATGATCAAAAAGGCTGAGCACTTGAGGGAGGTATTAAGTGCACAACCTGCAATAAAAAAAGGGAAAACAGAGGCCACAAATGTCATATCTTTTTCAGACAAAGATTTAGCAAGAATATATTGCCCTCACAATGATGCACTAGTTGTCACTCTACACGTCAAGAATTTCGACATCAAACGGATTTTGATCGACCAAGGAAGCTCATGTGAGATAATGTATTACGAAACCTTCAAACAACTGAAACTGGAGGACAAAGACTTGGCACCTGCAACATCTCCTCTAATCAGATTCAACTCAATGCCAGAGTGGCCAGTGGGCAAGATAATCCTCCCAGTCAAAGCAGGAATCATGATGAAACAGGTGGAATTCTGGGTATTGAAAGTCCCTTCCATTTATAACATAATCTTAGGGAGGACATGGTTGCACGCCATGCTTTCGGTTGCGTCAACCTACCATCAAGTATTGGGGTTCCCCTATGAAGCCGGAGTAATTGAAGAGGTCTTTGGAGACCAAATTATGTCCAAACAGTGCTTCGTCACAGTTTATGGCAACCGCGCTGCCAAAGGGTATGTACAGATGGTGGAAGAGCCTGAGAGCAATGAATTATTTGCGGATGTTGGCAAGGCAGCTGAACAGAAGGCAGTGGAAGACTTGGTACAGGTAAGGATAGATGAAAAAGACCCAGAAAAGTTCTTTTTGCTCGGCTCGTCTTTGTCCAGCACTGAGAGAATAGAGGTCATGGAATTCTTAACCTCTAACATCGAAGTGTTTGCCTGGACACTGTACGACATGCCTGGCATTGACCAAACTTCATCTGTCACCAACTGAATGTCCACCCAATTGCCAGACTGGTTATCCAGCGCACTTGCAGATCAGCACTCCACCATGCCGAGATAGTGGTGGAAGAAGTAGGAAACCTGCTGGAGGCAGGAGCCATCAAAGAAGTGCACTATCCCAAATGGATCTCCAATACAGTAGTAGTACCAAAGAAAAATGGAAAATGGCGTGTTTGCGTAGACTACAAAACAGTCAACAAGGCATGCCCAAAGGACAGTTTTTCCCTACCACGGATAAACCAACTGGTAGACCTGACGGTAGGACACAATCGACTTAGCTTCCTTGATGCGTACAGAGGTTACCATCAGTTCGCTATGTATGAACTAGATTAGGAGGTCACATCCTTTACAACGCCTAGAGGATTGTATTGTTACAAGGTCATGCCCTTTGGCCTAAAAAACGCAGGGGCAACATTCCAACGGATGGTCACCAAGATGTTTGAACCATTGTTAGGCAGAACAATGGAGGCTTACATAGATGACATGGTGGTCAAAAGCAAGAATGAGAACGACCATCTCAGGGACCTAGATGAAATGTTCCAGATTCTGAAGAAAAACAAGTCGCACTTAAATACATCCAAGTGTGCATTCGGCGTAGGATCAGGCAAATTCCTAGGCTTTCTGGTGACCAATCGAGGAATAGAAGCAGACCCTTCTTAGATCAAAGCAATCCAGGATCTAGAGAGGCCCAACACAGTAAAAGAGGTGCAGCATCTCACTGGCCTAGCTGTCGCACTCAACCGGTTCATAAGTCGATCATCAGACAGATGTCGACCATTCTTCCAAGCATTGAAGGCCAAGTTTGAGTGGGATGAAGAATGCGATCATGCCCTAGAAAGCCTAAAAGAGTACATGTCCTTTCCACTGTTGCTAGTAACCCCAGTACCTAGAGAAGAGCTCTTTTTATACCTAGCAGTTTCACAGCATGCAGTCAGCACAGTGTTGGTCAGAGCGGAAGGAATCCAACATCTGCCCATCTTTTATGTTAGCAAAACCTTGCTGGATGCAGAAACCAGGTACCTACCCTTGGAAAAACTGGCCTTAGCCTTGATGATGGCCTCAAGGAAGCTGTCGCATTACTTCCACGCCCACACCATAATTGTCCTAACAGCTTTTCCATTAAAAGCTTTGTTTGAGAGGGCGAACTTTTCTGGGCGAATCTTGAAATGGGCAGTAGAATTGGGACAATTTGATATCAAGTTTCAACCCAGAACCGCAATAAAAGCCCATGCTTTGGCCAACTTTGTAGCAGAGTTCATACCAGGAAGTCATCACATCTGCCCAGTTGATTTGACTGGTACAACAGAAAAGGGGATGGAAAGTGCCGCAGGAATTACGCAGCCCCCAAAACAAGATGCCCAGCCACATCCCAAGGCATACCGGATTGAAGAAAGGGAGGAAGAGGCAAACCAAGCCATTCCCAGTGAGGACTCATCAAAAAGCAGAGATTTGAGGCAGTCTGACACTGAGGATATAACACCTACAACAGACATGTACTTGGAAGAAAACATTAGCAACACGCATGACCCCAAGACTTCATCTGATCCTTCCATTTGCTGGAAGCTATTCGTTGGAGAGATGTGAAAGCTCTTTGTGGATGGAGCATCCAACAGGCACGGTGCAGGACTTGGCATAGTCCTCATCTCATCAGATGGCCTAATAGTTGAACAAGCAGTCAACCTTGGCTTCCCAACATCAAACAACGAAGCGGAGTATGAAGCACTTTTAGCAAGCCTAAAATCAGCACTCTTCATGAAGGCCACCGAGCTAATAGTTTACAGTGACTCCCAGCTGGTAGTAAACTAGATTTTAGGCTACTACAAGGCGAAAGATGAGAGGATGGCTAAGTACCAAGAGTTAGTCAGAAGGGAAATCATGAAATTCGAAGTAGTGCGGATAGAGCAGATCGGCAGGGAAGAAAATAGTAGAGCAGACCAACTAGCAGGCTTTGCTTCGATGGCAGATACATCCATCCCACATCCGTTACTGATCGACTACCTACCAAAACCAAGCATTGAAGAACCCGAAGTAGCTGAGGTATGTTGCGCCGAATTAGGCCCTTCATGGATGGATCCCATTATAGTATTCTTAAAAGACGGCGTCTTACCCAAAGAGAAGAAAAAGGCCAAAAAAATAAGAGCAAAGTCACAGCGATTTTGGCTCTCCCCATCAATGGCCTTGTACAAAAAATTCTTCACAGGACCCTACTTGAAATGTGTCCATCTTAGCAAGGTCGAGGCATTCTTGTTCGAAATACACGAAGGCGTATGCGGAAGCCACCAAGGAGGAAGATCATTGGCCTACAGAGCAATTTCACAAGGGTATTGGTGGCCTTACATGCAGGCAGATTCAGAGAAGTATGTCAAGAGGTGCGAGAAATGTCAGAAGTTCATACACCAAATACATCAGCCAGCCAAAGAGCTTCTACCATTAACCAGCCCTTGGCCCTTCGCAATGTGGGGCTTGGACATAGTAGGACCACTTCCAACAGCACCCGGCAACAGAAAGTTCTTTCTTGCAGCAACAGACTACTTCACAAAGTGGGTGGAAGCAGAAGCACTCGCATCAATAAAGGAAAAAGATGTGAAGAAGTTCGTCTGGCAGAATATCATCACTCGGTTCGGCATACCCAAGGCTCTAATATCTGACAACGGTACCCAGTTCGATGGTAAAATTTTTAGAGGCTTTTGTGAGGAGTACAAGATAGAATTCTACACCAGCATACCCCCAAGCAAATGGCCAGGCAGAAGCATCAAACAAAGTCGTCTTAGATGGATTGAAGAAAAGACTGGAGAAAGCAAAAGGCAAGTGGGCTGAGGAGCTTCCTCATGTTTTATGGGCTTACCGTACCACACCTTGGCGATCAACGGGAGAAACGCCATTCTCCTTAGCCTACGGCATGGAGGTAGTAATCCCACTGGAAGTCGGCCTCCCTACAATTAGAAGTGAAAATTTTGACCCAGACTTGAATGGAGAAGCCATAATCTTGGAACTTGACCTAGCAGAAGAAAGAAGAGAAAGAGCACTGGTCCACATCGCTTCATATTAGCAAGAGTTATCCAGTAAATATAACAAGATAGTACATCCGTGGCAATTCAAGATTGGAGATTGGGTACTGCGCAAAGTAATGGGAAACACTCTGGTACCCGGAGATGGCAAGTTAGGGCCTAATTGGAAAGGACCATACAAAGTGGTGGGCTTAGCAGGAAAAGGGGCATATCACCTGGAAGATGGAGACAGCAAAGCCATTCCTAGGCCATGGAACACGGCCAATCTCAAACTATTTTATTTTTAGCTTTTTCATTAAAGTACTTGTAGTTTTTCTTTTTCAATAAAACAAGTAGTTCCCTTTTCAGCATAATTCTTTTCTCCTGTAGAAGTTAGTATTAAGGGGCCATGAAAGCAGAGTTGGCCGGAATAACCAGCACTTGTCTCTAGGTTGGCAGGAATAACCAACTTTGAGCTCTCTTCAGCCAAGATCAGGATCTAGGCTGAAGAAGTTTGGCAGGAATAACCAAACACTTGTCTCTAGGTTGGCAGGAATAACCAACTTTAAGCTCTCTTCAGCAGAAATCAGGATCTAGGCTGAAGAAGTTTGGCAGGAATAACCAAACACTTCGCTCTAGGTTGGCCGGAATAACTAACTTTGAGCTCTCTTCAGCCAAGATCAGGATCTAGGCTGAAGAAGTTGGCAGGAATAACCAACACTTGGCTCCAAGTTGGCAAGAATAACCAACTTTGAGCTCTCTTCAGCCAAGATCAAGATCTAGGCTGAAGAAGTTTGGCAGGAATAACCAAACACATGGCTCTATGTTGGTAGGAATAACCAACTTTGAGCTCTCTTCAGCCGAAATAAAAACCTAGGCTGAAGAGGTTGGCTGGAATAACCAACTTTAAGTACTCTTCAGCTGAGATAAGGATCTAGGCTGAAGAGTGGTTGGCTGGAATAACCAACTTTAAGTATTCGTCAGCCGAGATAAGGATCTAGGCTGAAGAGTGGTTGGCTGGAATAACCAACTTTAAGTACTCTTCAGCCGAGATAAGGATCTAGGCTGAAGAGTGGTTGGCTGGAATAACCAATTTTTAGTACTCTTCAACCGAGATAAGGATATAGGCTGAAGAGGTTGGCAAGTATGACCAGACTACAAGGTTAAGACCGAGATAGGTATCTCAACCAGAAAATATTATACTTCACACAAATCATAGTAGAAAATAAATGCAAGCATGGAGTAAACCGAACAAACAGTATAGGAAAACAAAAGAAGGTTTCATTCAAAATTCAAGTCAAAGTTACAAGAAGTGGGACTCTAGCCCGGTTACACATTCTTTCCAAGAGTAAAAAGAAGAAAATACAGGATCAAGCAAAAAAATCGTCAAGATCCGCATCCAGATCAACTTGAAGCCCGGTTTTAGCAGGTAGCTCGGTCACATTTTCAACCAAGTCTTCCACCGGTGGCTCCACCCGAGCTGACTGAACAACGGGATCATTGGCGACGACCGGGGCATTGTTGGGTTCTGGGGACTCTTCTTCTTCCTCAACTTGAAGAATTTTTTGCTGAATGGCATTAGCATACTCCGCCATGTAGCTCAGTATAAAATGTGGAGGAGGGTTCTGGAAGACCTCGGTCTCTTGGTCATGACCGAGCTTCGCCACAGCTGCCTTTCATCCACACTTGAAGAATATATCTTTTGCGGCTTCACACTGTTGAATATAAGTGGCCTGCCCTTCCTTATAACCCCGGTCTTCAACATCTTCCATGCTCTTCTCCAGCCGGGCGTTCTCAGCGTTCTTCTTTCTCTCGAGCTTGGCCAGCTTGCGCAGATACTTATCTTTCAACTCGGCCGAAGCCTTTTGCTTATCTGCTTCAGCTGAGTTGACTAGTCCAGTGAGTCGGGCTAGTTCGATGTGTAGCTCGGCCATCTTTTGCTTTGACTCCTCTAGCTCGGCTGACTTGGCATTGGCCTCTGCCACGGCCTGCCGCATAGTCTAACGTAGCTCCAACACACGCTTGTGAGCGACATAGTTCTTTTGCATGGCCTGCAAAAGGAGAGATAACAATTATGGTTAAAACCGCGCAAATAGATGTACAAGATTAGAAGGACGAGCAAAAGGAGAACTTACTAGCACCATCGATTTTGTTGCCGAGCGAATGGCCTTCAGCTCGGTGAGATGGTCGTGGTGCTCCATATCGGCTGGCAGACATACGCTCTTAGCAAGGTTAAAAGCCAGCAAATGGTCTTTTTCTGCGACCACCGAGTCAGTGCTAGTGATAGCTCGGTTCTTGTATGTGATCTTGGGCACCCATTCTAAAGTACTAGCCCAGTTTGAACGCACTGGTTCTGGGCTCAGCTAGGTTGATTGGGGAAATATGGTGTCTTCTTCATCAACGAGGCGTGGCTCGGTTGTGGAAGTCCGAGCGTGCTTGCTTGCACGGTTGTGGAAGGCTGGGCGGTTGGAAGGGCTACCACAGCCTCTTGTGTTTGGCTGGCTTGTGGTACCTCGGCTTGATTTGTTTCGGTGATGAGGGCCCTAACTACTCTCTTCTTGGCCATTTCTTGTTCCGCTGTTAATGGGATCAGAT
Organism: Camellia granthamiana; assembly: GCA_036172215.1. Lineage (NCBI taxonomy): Eukaryota > Viridiplantae > Streptophyta > Magnoliopsida > Ericales > Theaceae > Camellia > Camellia granthamiana. The sequence continues at coordinate 72,589,380 of CM069911.1, read as the reverse complement.
TGATTTGAGGTAGTGTTGGATCTGGTTCTGGAGAGAGTTCCAGAAGGAAATTTGTCACCCTGGTCTTCCTTCTACTATTGTATCTGTATGTCGGTTCAAAGTTGAGTAGCTCGGCCCAACCTCGATCGTGGTACCGCAGCGCGGCGCGGAGTGCGTCTAGATTGGGGTAACTGTACTACGACTGTAGATGGTTCAAGTCTGCATAAGGAAAAAAGCAACGGTTAGCACGGTGCGAAACTAATAAACAGAGTAAAGAACGCACAAAGCTAAAACCGAGGTATTCATACCAGCTACTCCCTTGTTCCAGTTAATTCAGTCGCCCGAGATCTGGGCCTCCTGGTCTTCAAAGTTGCCCAAGACCCAGAAAAAATCATCATCATTTACATCTTTGTCTCGTGTATTTTTAATTATTTTCTCTCGACGGCGTCTTATTCTTAAGTAATACACCCAGCCGTCTTCATTCTGACAGAGGGAGTATTGGTGAAATAGCTTGGCTAAACCGAGATTGAGGCCAAGCCGGCGGTTTAGCTCGGCGATGCCATTTATTATTCTGTACGAATTTGTGGAAAGCTGGGTAGGGCAAAGTCTTGTTTGTCTAAGGAATTCACAAAGAAGAGGCTGAACAGGAAAACGGAGACCAGCCTCTACAATGGATATGATGGAGAAAGGGACGAAGCTCGGTTTTCCCCAGGGAGTGGTGTCTAGTTCGGCTAAACTGAGATGAACATCATCAGGGATGTTGTAGTCCCTTCGAAACTCGGCTATAGCCCCTGGGGAGTTTACTAAAAATCTATATTTGCCCATGTGGACTTAAATTATGTATAATTTAGCTTGAAGTGCTAGCTCGGTGCTGAGATGGCGTTGAGTATCTTGGTTGAACGTGCAAGCGAGTGCCTGGCCAACCTAGTCAGAGTCTGCAAAGTGGAAAGGAGAAGTGTTAAGCCCAAATCGTTGGACCGCGCTAAGTATAAAGGCAAAAATGAATGTAAAACCTAGCTCGGTTATGTGTGATACTATCCATTCTTAGTTCAGTTGGAGCAAAGAAATTTAGCTCAGCAAAATGAAATGGAAGGTTCTTAGACTGATTGAAACCAATGAGTGGCGTGAAGTTTTAGTTCGGTTATTGGGGAAGTTATCTAGTTTGGCTGGGTGCACACCTAAAAAGTTCCCTAGTTCGGTTGTACCTAAGCCTAGAGTTGCCCAAACGGGTTTTTAGCTCGGCCACACCACGATTCTAGATTCAAACTTCATGTTTTTTGAATCTAGAGGGTGTGTTCTTAAGCACGAACCTATGGTTTGGGGGTCTGGTTTTTGGTACTATCTGTTCTTACCCATTTCATCAAAACTACGGAGTGTGTTTTTGTAAAGTATATAAGTATATGCATCTATATTATATATATTCGTAAAGTGAACGAAGGAAAGAGAAGAGATTTGATCCACGCACCAGTTCAAGATGGGGGGACTGAAACGGTACCAGTAGAAAACACGAGCTTTGCAGATGCAATGTTGAGGAAAAATGGAGGCTCAGAAGGTAGAGGGAGAAGATGATGAATAGTGATATGTTTTGTTCGAAAAGTAGGGTTTTGTTTTGTGTAAGGCATAAGTTTGGGCAGGACTGTTCAAATTTTGCGAGGTATGAGGGCGGTTATGGCAGCTGTAATTAACCAATAAAGACTTGCCACGTGTCCAAAAGAATCGTAAGCGATTCATTTTTGCAGCGACTGAAAAGACGTTTTTTGACCAAACCAATCGGTAGCCCGGTGATAACTTAGCTCAGTTAAAAGTTTAAAGTTTTAGCACGGCTGGTAACAAGTAATCCCAATCATGCTACGCAGATGGAATTAAGGGGCAATTGAGAGGGAGTTTTTATATGCATTAGGGCCGAGCTAGGCTAAGGCGTGGTAATGGGCCGTTCTGTGGGCCGCGGTAAAAAGGGTTGAGTGAAAGGATCTTGTAGTTAGCTCGGTCCAAGAGGTTACAGTCACCACGGTCGGAATAGGGGTAATTATCTCGGTCAGAGTATTTGGAGCCGAGATATTTGGGCTTCTTGTGGTGAACCTTGCTCTTGTTAGCTCGGTCAAGACTTGCTATGGTTAGCTCGGTCTCAACAGCCAAAACCGAAGTACAAGTGAACAATAGCCGAGCTATGCAGTACATGGGAAGGCGCTTTATTGAGTATGACAAAGGGGCTAGTATTAGCTCGGTCATACTGTTATCCAACCCAACCAGGGTAAAACCATCTCACTTGGTTTAAGCAGTCAGGGGTGTTGGAGGATAAATATTATCTTTCAGGAGTGTGATTCCTAGGAGGACTCTATATGGAGGAATAAGAGTCCTACTAGGATTATGCCAGGCAAAAGTTATAAAAGCTCGCAACATAACCTATGTATAGGCATCCCAATTCTTAGTCTAGAATACACAGAACTTAGGCCAAGTTTGGGATCCTGAGAAAAAGTTAAAAAGCCAAAAAGTTATTAAAAAAGCCAAAAAGTTATCCTATTTTCATGTTTTGGGTGGCGAAATTGTGTCTGACCTAGAGAGGGTAAAAATACTATTTTGCCCCTGTTTTTTTATCCCTTCCTCAACACAATATGATCCTCTCACCCAAAGATCCCCTTTCCTCTCTCTCTCTCTCTCTCTCTCTCTCTCTCTCTATCTCTCTCTCTCTCTCTGTATCAGTCGAGTTCTGAAGACATAGCCACAAAAAGGGACAATCCGTCTGCGGAGATAGCCACACCAGTGACTGCTGGAGATCCATCGCAGCCTTCACCATGCACCACCGCAACAACCGTGGGGAAGTCCGACCTCGACTTGATCGTAACTTAACAGTAACTGACGGCTGTCAGACAATCCGTCGCCCAGATCTGCACCACTGCGACCAGATCTACACCACGCCGGCCCGTTTCCCCCTAACTACAAGGTAACATCTCATCCACGCGAATTAATTTTCTCACTCTCGCTCTCCTTTCTCTGATTCTGTTCCAAAACTTTTCCTCTTTTCTACCTCTCTTCTCGTATCTCTAACACTGAAACCTTCTCTTCTCTCTACCAAAACCCTCTATCAATCCCAAACCCAAACCCTGTACTGATCTGGTTGTCAAATGTTCATTTCGGTTTGGCGATCTGTTTCACGATCTAAGCATCTCTTACGATTTCGGTTCCAAGTTCAAAATCGACCCATTTCTCTCTGAAGATGGACAAGACCTGCCGTGGGAAAGAAGATGACTACAGGAAAACCTTTCCAACTATTTATTTTTCTGCAATTATATTTCTGCATTTTTTATAAAATGACTTGAGATTTATCTGAAGTTGCATAAAATTCCTAATTATCGTTGTTGTTGTGATTGTTGTGTTTCTACGGATTGTTGTTGTAATTTTCGAATTTTGTTATGAAACAACTATTTTCTATTTGGGAGAGTTTTGGTGGAAAGGATGAGGGTGGGAGAGATGGAAGAAAGAAAACTAGTTGGGATGCTGAGTGTGGGAGAGATGGAAGAAACAACTATTTTATCTGTTTTGTTTTTAATTTAAACTGTTACTTTATTTTCATTAACAATATTAGATTAATAGAAACGGGCCGTTTGAACTATGAAACTCAATGTGGGGTATATATAAAATTCATATTTGAACTATGAAACTCAATAGTAGTTTACACTATTAAACTATAATCTTTTTCCCTTCTGCCTAATTTAGCTCTGTTTGCAAATTGTTTATATGTTTTTTATTTTAGTACGCAAATGGAGCAGTCCCAAACGCAGTCGACGCCTTCCAAATCTTTGCGCAAGCGCAGTAGTAAACAGACGCAGCAGCAGTCCGCAAACGTGCATAAAGCATCTTGGGACTCCGACACGGTGCAGATTTTTTTGGAACTTGTTATCAAAGAGTTAGACGCTGGTTTCAAAGGGAGCTTCCATACAATGACAATGCATGGATATAGAGCTATAAGCAAGGGCTTCTAGGACTGTACCAATAAGGTGCATGACGTGAAGCAACTGCAGAACAAGTACGCGTTGCTGAAAAAGGATTGGCAGTCGTGGTCGAAACTGATGGACAGCCGGCATGGGCCAACCGGCATAAGTTACAATGAAGCCACGGGTTTGATACAAGCATCTGATGACTGGTGGGCGCATTACGAAAAGGTAACATTTCCATTGCGTTTTACTTACGTCTCACATGATACTTAAACTATTATTATTACAACTTTAATGATCAAAGTTATCGCACATGAAGTTCAATTACGTTGTTGAATAATGAATGGAAGGGGGAATATTATGATCTTCTTCGAATTTTGTTGTTACTGCTACTTATTTCACCACGTCTGTAATTATTAATTTAAAAAAAGGAAGGGGGAAGAAATGGGGTTGCTGATGTGTTCCATTAATGAATGAATTATTGTTTGGGCAGAAAGTGACAGCCTGTGGGGCATTTGATTCTTTCACGATGTAACGAATTAGAAGCTTATTATTATGAGAATATCACAAATTTTCATATACGTAGTTCTTTTGTCATCTTTGGATTTATTTGCAGTTACTTTTATTCTCCCTTCTTTTGGTAATTTTTTTAAATTGTGTTCATTTCTCTATCCTATTTTGTTAAAGCATGTGAATCTGTAATAGGTGGATCCCAATAATGGGGATAGTGGGTGAAAGAATTTTGGATTTCTTTTTTTTTTTTTTTTTGGGGGGGGGGGGGTGGGGCGTTAGAATCCCTTCTTACCCTAGTTGCATCAACTGTGCATGTGATGAAATTTAATAATGGTAATTTGCTTTGTTCCTAGCAAGTCAAGTCCTGTTTCTGTATTATGATGTCAACGTATCACAATTATTACGCAAAATTGGTTGGGTAATCACAATCTGTATGCCATGAGAAGGCAATTGAAAACATAGTTGTCAACCTTCAAAACCTTTTGTAATGCTAAGCATTCTATACATAAGATGTACAATCAAAGAAAAGTAAAACAAAAGCATAAGGGATTGACTTGTCCTTCTTTTACTTGTGTTTTTTGTACTTAACATAGTTTGTTTTTTTTGGGTTTTCCCCAGGTTGACAAGAATGCAATCAAGTTCAAAACAAAACCGTTGGAGCACATGGACCTCATGCGAAGGGTGTACGAAGGCGCTATGGCAACCGGAAAATATGCATGGACACCAGGTGCAGCGTTCGAACCTGTGGCAACCGATGACAGTACTTCGGCGGCGGCTGAAGAAGACTGCGAGGACAGCAGCGGGTTGTCCCCTTTCCAGCCTGCCACAGAGCATGAACACACTGTCCACCACACTTCTGCGCTAGAGGATGGCACGCCGGCATCCGTACACGCTGCATCGTCGGGAATTAACACTGCCGACACACCAACAAGTGGCCGGAGCAAACGCAAATCGCCAGGCCCAACACACCCATAGTGGAAAAAAGGGCAGAGTGAGAGAGCTTCGCTGTTGGCGAGTAGTATGGAAAACCATGCATCCTCCGTGAAATTACAACAACGACAAATCCGCGTTTCACATGAGTATGCAGATTCGGCACAGCAACTCATTCAGAAGTGTATGAGAAGGTTGTATTTGCTGGAAGGGCTGGATCCGCAAGACCTGCTAGTTCCTTTTGCTCAATCGGTACTTGACAACCCGGCAAATCAAGCCATAATGATGGAGATTCCGACAGACGCGGCTGTCATTGCTTGGTTGCGAACGAAGAAGTCCCGTGAGCAATGCATCGGTGGCCCATCAGCAGCAAACTCCGGAATGGGTGGTGGCTGGTTCTGAGACCGTCCAGCAAATAATTTGTGTTTCTTTATTATGTTTCTGTGTTGCTTCTTTATTAATGTTTGGGTTGTGGCTGGTTATGAATATTGATGTAATGTTTCTTTTGTTTTTTTGTTTGTGTGTTGCCTTTTGTTTTTTCTCCCCCTTCGAACAAACAGTTGGCCAATTATCCTTCCTTCCCAAAAACTATGGCATTGTTCGTGGAATTTTTAGGACATTATCAGTTGATATAATATTTGTGTGATGATGTTGATGTTCTGGTATATGCTTGTTGCTGCGAAGTTTTTTTTTTCATGCATTTTTTAATAAGCAGCCGTTGTTCGTTTTAATAAGCAACTGTCCAATTAAGATCTTGCTTTTATTCCAATAGCAGTTCATTGTTTTTGTGAGTTCATCTCTCTCTCTTTCTCTCAATTTTTTGTGAGTTCAAGGTGATTAAAACATAAATTAGCATTTGCCCATACAATTTATATTTTACATTTTTTGAAGTGTTGTCAATTTGCTGTAGCATTATTGGAAAAATTGTCAACAAAGGTTTGAGTCCATTTATACTGTGACCCACTAAACTATGAACATACTAGAGACCAATAATTTGGCATTACCTTCGTGCATTGATGTAATTGTTTTGTCGGCACAACATACAATTTCGTGTACACCAATAATTTGGTGGCTGCACCAAAAAGAAGAGAATACCTAGGCGCCAATAATTTGTGTGTTGCCCAATCTGCATGGACACCACGTGAAGTTGTTGAAATTTTGGTTTCAAAGGTCGCACCACAATCTTGGTTTCAAAGAAGAGAATCCCTTCTTATGCAGGCCCCAAATTTTGGTTTCACAGAAGCGATGCCCTTTTTGTTGATTTGTTGAAATTTTGTTTTGAAAGGTCCCACCACAATCTTGGTTTCAAAGAAGAGAATCCCTTCTTGTAGGCCCCAAATTTTGGTTTTAAAGAAGAGAATCCCTTTTTGTTGATTTGTTGAAATTTTGGTTTGAAAGGTCCCACCACAATCTTTGCGCATACTCATCTTTCATTTCTGTATATAAGACCACAAATCAGTTGAAACTTTGGCTTCAAAGGTCCCAGCACAATCTTTGCTCATCTCATCTTTCATTTCTCTATATAACACCACAAATCAGTGTGGTTGTCTCTTTTCTTACCCTCGCCCCAATCTGCTTCTTTCATTGTCCAAAGTCGTTATAGTTTTGTTGATAGGCAGCCTCGTACCAGCCAAGTCAAATTTTGATAAACCTGCTTGGCTCTGTATATTTTGCGTTATAGGTTTCCAAAATGGCAAATGATGCAGGTCCTAGTTACACTGTGCCCAGAAATGCATTCCGGGAAGCTATCGATGAAATTGCACGGGAAATGGTGGTCGAAACTGATCACAACTTGCTAGAGGCGTATAACAGTGTAGCTACATATTACTACAACCATTATCACAAAGTGCCTCGAAATACATCAATACTTTCGGGACGTTTATGGATGTATGAGTTGTTTAACGGGCACCAAGGCCGGTTTGAAGATGCTGTCAGTATGTCCAAACCAGTGTTCTTGATGTTATGCGAGACTCTTCATAGTTTTGGATTGACATGCCACAGCGGGAGCATGGCGTTCCGCTAGAAGAGAAGGTAGCCATTTTCATTTGTGCATTGCAGGGAATGAAGTTGAAAGATTTGCAAGAACGGTTCCAACACTCGAAGGAGACATTGTCACGGCATTTCCATGAGGTTTTGAAAATTATGATACCGTTCACAGCGGTTCATAATAGGAGTCTTACGCCTGATCAAGTGCAACAGAGGGGCCACTCACATTTACAATCGCAACGGCGATACCGGCCGTTCAAGGTGACACTGTTTCACAAAATTTTAAATATCACAGTGGCGACATATACCATGAATTTTTATTTATACTTTTTGCGTAATGGTGCGTTGTGTAGGACTGCATCGGTGCACTGGACGGCACACACGTGATGGCTCGTGTCTCGGAAGAGTACGCCACTTCGTATTACGGCCGGAAAGGCGTCCCAACACAGAACATACTGGCCGTATGTGACTTCAATTTGTGCTTCACGTTTGTGTCAGCCGGTTGGGACGGGAGCATGCACGACAGTAGGGTGTTGCACTACGTGACAACCGAACCTAAACATCGCTTCCCGCACCCCGCACCTGGTAAAATTATATTTTATTTAACAAAGTAGTATAATTTTAAAATAATATAAGACAAATTACACATTCGTACTTGCTATCGTAATTGAGAAATTAACAAAAATAGATAATATCATTTTTTAAACAAATTGACGCAAAATTATTTTTCTCAAATAACTTTTTTTTTTTTAAATGTTCGTTGCTGGGAAATACTATTTGGTGGATAGTGGCTACAGCAACAAGACAGGGTACCTAGCCCCATACAAGGGGTATCACCAAAATGCCCATCGAAATCGAAGACCACAAAATGAGTTCGAACTATTCAATAAGGCACATTCGTCATTGCGTAGTTGTATCGAGCGGACATTCGGTGCATGGAAGTCGAGGTGGGGGGCATTGCGGAATATTCAGAAGTTGAGTTTCTCTAATCAAGTGATCTTCGTATGTGCGTCGATGGCGTTACATAACTTCATACGCCGAAACAGTGAAATTGATGAGGTCACAGTTCCTATCGCAAATAGCACCGAATACATGGCCCCCGAAATGCCCGACCACGATGAATACGCACGGGTTGCCGATGTGATTGAGGAAGGGAACTCCGACCCCGCAATGACAGTTGTGCGAGCGAACATTATGTACCAACTAGCCCAGCAACTGAACACGAATAATTGAACCAACATTAATGTTGGTTAAATTTATAATGTGTGTAACTCAGATTCAAATTTATATTATCACTTATTGTTAATTTGTTTTGCTTTTCTGAATTTGTAATACTTCTCAGCAGGAAGTTGATAAAGTTTTGTATCCAAATTAAAAATGATAAAAAAAGGAAAACAATAAACCCAAATTAATAATGTTAAAAGGAACACAATAAAAAATTAAAAAAAATGTTAGTAGGAAAAGAAATAAAAAGGAAAAGAATAAAAAAGAAATATTGACTAACAACGGAACAGAAAGAAAAAAAAAATTATAACGAAAATAATGGAAAAAAAAATTTGAATAAACAAACGAAAAGAAAAAAAATAATGTTAAAAGGACAAGTACTGACTACAGAAAGAAAAAAAAATTATGTTAAAAGGAAAAGAATGCAAACCAAAAAAATAATAATAATAATAAAGGAAACGAAAAAAACAAATAATAATGGGAAAAGGAACAGAATTAAAAAAATAAACTCTTTCAAAATGGAAAATAATAAAAACAAAAATGTTACAAGGAAAACAAAAAACAAATTGGCTGCAAGGAAAAAAAAAATAATGATAAAAGGAAAAAATAATGAAACTTAAAAAATAATGAATAAAAAAAAAGAACCACATGTTTGACCGTTGCACAAGTTTAGGAAATGGGGAAAAAAATTTGAATTATGTTTACGTTGCACAGTGATTGCAATTGTCACCACTGACAGGACACCCCAAACAACGGACGGTGAGACGTACGCCTGAGCTGGTGTGTCAGTTGAGAAGGGCAAAACAGTCATTTTACCATGTCTACTAATATTATATTGCACACATTTTCATAAAAAGTCAAAAATTTATCCCAAACAACTATCTTTTTCCCCTCACTTTTTTAGTCTAAAAAGACAAAAAGTACACTTATTTAGGACACCTCAAACAACCCCTTATTGTCTATTGTCAAGTTGCTGACTTAGACATCGGAGGGGTTTCCGGCACACACCCGCCGGTTAGCTCACTTTTTTTGTTTTCAGGTGGCAAAGCGGGCAAATAGAGGAAGTTTGGGGAGATCAGGTGATGGCAAAACAATGCTTCGTTGCGGTAAATGGCAGCCGAGCAGCCAAAGGGTTTGTCCAGATGATCGAGGGGCCCGAGGGAAAGGAGGTCCTGGAGGACGTGGAAAGGAAAGCCGAGGAAAAATTGGTCGAAGATTTGGTGGAGGTGCGCATTGACGAAAATGATCCAACTAAGTTCTTTCTCCTGGGATCATCTTTGTCTAGCGCCGAGCGGAAAGATTATGTCGACTTCTTGGTTTCCAACTTGGAGGTTTTTGCGTGGACACCTTACGACATGCCAGGCGTCGACCCATGCTTCATTTGCCACCAGTTGAATGTCTTCCCCAATTCACGGCCGGTTATTCAAAGAACGCGCCGCTCAGCTTTGCACCATGCTGAGGTGGTGGCAGAAGAAGTAAAGAATCTGTTGGAATCTGGGGCCATAGACGAGGTGCAATACCCGCGGTGGATATCTAACACGGTGGTAGTTCCTAAGAAGAACGGCAAGTGGCGAGTCTGCGTGGATTACAAGACCGTCAACCGCGCGTGCCCAAAGGATAGCTTTCCTCTCCCACGAATTGACCAGCTGGTGGACTTAACCGCTGGCCATCAGAGGTTTAGCTTCTTGGATGCATATCGCGGTTACCATCAGATAGCCATGTACGAGCCGGACAGAGAGATCACGTCGTTCACCACCCCCAGAGGCTTATATTGCTACAAGGTCATGCCATTCGGATTAAAGAACGCCGGAGCAACCTTTCAGCGGATGGTGACAAAGATGTTCGCTCCTATCTTGGGCCGAACTATGGAAGCCTATATCGACGATATGGTGGTAAAAAGTAAGGAAAAGTCTCAGCACCTCGCCGACCTAGCAGAAATGTTTGCCATACTCAAACATCACAAGCTTCGCCTGAACGCCTCTAAGTGCGCCTTTGGAGTTGGCACTGGGAAATTCCTAGGTTTTTTGGTCACAAACCGGGGAATTGAGGCCGACCCGTCACAAATCAAGGCAATACGAGAATTGGAACGCCCTAACTCCACAAAAGACGTGCAACATCTTGCCGGGAAGGCAGCCGCGCTGAACAGATTTATCAGCCGGTCCTCGGATCGTTACAGGCCCTTCTTCAAAACTTTGAAGTCCAAATTCTTTTGGGACGAAGAGTGCGACCGTGCTCTGGAGGACTTGAAAGCGTATCTCTCTTCAGCACCTATTTTGGTCACGCCTCGGCCGGGCGAAGAGTTGTATCTCTACTTGGCAGTCTCTCAACATGCGGTGAGCGCTGTTTTAGTCCGCGCTGAGGGCATTCAGCACTTGCCCATTTTCTATGTGAGCAAGACTCTACTCCCGGCCGAAACGAGATATCTTCCCTTGGAAAAATTGGCGTTGGCTCTCATGATGGCGTCAAGAAAACTGGCGCACTACTTTCATGCCCATACAATAGTGGTGTTAACCGAGTTCCCGCTCAAGGTGCTCTTCGAAAAAGCGGACTTTACTGGGAGAATTCTGAAATGGGCCGTGGAATTAGGCCAATACGACATTAAGTTCCGACCGCGCACCGCGATCAAAGCTCAAGCCCTTGCAGATTTTGTGGCGGAATTTGCCCCAGGAACGCATCCTGTCTGCCCGGTTGATTTGGTTGATGCGGATTTAGCACAACCCAGGGTTCTGGCAACAGAGATATGTGATGGCTCGCGAGCGGAAGAAGAGCAAAGCTTGACCGAAATAGCAAGGGCCGACGACTCATCGAAAGAAGGACCCAGCAAAGACGTGCAAGGAAACCAGATTGAGCCTACCAGAGACTTGGAATTGAGAAGCTCCCAGAATCCGTCTGATTGCTGGAAGCTGTTTCTTAGCGATGGGGCGTCCAATAGGCATGGGGCTGGGCTGGGAATTGTGCTAACTTTGCCAGATGGGCTGATTATTGAGCAAGCTATTACGCTCGGCTTTCCAGCATCCAACAACGAGGCGGAGTATGAAGCCCTCCTCGCCGGTCTAAGGAGCGCACTCAGAATGAAGGTCACAACCCTTATGGTGTTCAGTGACTCAAAGCTGGTGGTCAATCAAGTCTGAGGGGAGTATGAGGCCAAAGATGAAAGAATGGCCAAGTATCAGGCGCTGGTGCGAGCGGAAGTCAAGAGGTTCGATGCCATCAGAGTTGAACAGATCAACCGCGAAGGAAACAGTACAGCCGATGAATTGGTGGTCTCGCTTCCACTCAGACAACCTTTCCCAATCCCCTGATGATTGAATTTTTACCCCGGCCAAGCATTGAGGAACCAGAAGCAACCGAGGTACTCTGCACCGATTTGGGACCTTTCTGGATGGACTCCATCGTCTCCTTTTTGAAAGATCGAATTCTACCAGAAGAAAAGAAGGCGGCCCATAAGATCCGGGCAAAGTCTGAGCGGTTTTGGCTCTCACCTTCCGGAGCCTTGTACAAGAAATCTTTCACGGGGCCGTATCTGAAGTGTGTCCACCCCTCTAAGGTGGAAGCTTTCCTTTATGAGATCCATGAAGGCATCTGCGGCAGCCATACCGGGGGTAGGTCTTTAGCCTACCGCGCAATCTCGCAGGGTTATTGGTGGCCATGCATGCAGGCTGACGCGCAAAAATACGTTCGCCGATGTGAAAAATGTCAGAAATTTGCTCACCAGATCCACCAACCAGCAAGGGAGCTGCTCGCCCTCACAAGTCCTTGGCCGTTTGCACTCTGGGGATTGGATATTGTTGGACCCCTCCCAGTCGCACCGGGCAATCGCAAGTTTTTCATCGCCGCCACTGATTATTTCACCAAGTGGGTGGAGGCCGAGCCACTGGCAACTATTAAGGAGAAGGACGTTAAGAAATTCGTATGGCAAAATGTGATCACTCGCTTCAGCATACCCAGGGCGCTCATCTCAGATAATGGCACTCAATTCGATGGGAAACTCTTTCGCGGATTTTGCGAAGAGTTGAAGATTGAATTCTACAATTCAACGCCAGCCTATCCTCAGTCGAATGGTCAAGCAGAGGCCTCAAACAAGACCATCCTGGATGGGCTGAAGAAGCGGCTGGAGAAGGCAAAGGGAAAGTGGGTTGAAGAGCTTCCTAATGTGCTATGGGCATACCGCACTACGCCAAGACGGTCGATCGGAGAAACAGCGTTCGCTTTGGCTTATGGTATGGAGGCCGTCATCCCATTAGAGATGGGCATGCCAACCATCCGCTCAAAAAGTTTCCAGCCAGACTTGAACAATGAGACCGTGGCACTAGAGTTGGACCTTGCTGAAGAAAGACGAGAGCGCGCATTGATCCACATAGCGGCCTATCAGCAGGAACTGTCCAAAAAATACAACAAGGCAGTACACCCAAGGCTATTCAAGATTGGGGATTGGGTCCTCAGGAAGGTGCTTGGCAACACAGTGATCCCTGGCGAAGGCAAGCTCGGTGCAAATTGGGAAGGACCATACAAGGTGGTTGGTCTTGCTGGCAAGGGGGCATACCATCTGGAAGACTTAGACGGCAAGGCTATCCCCAGACCATGGAATGCAGCAAACCTTAAGGTCTTTTACTTTTGAAATGTAATTTGTTTATGTTCCTTAGCCTTTTTAGACCTCCAGCCCTTTGGCATGTGATGTAAGAGATGGCAATGTTTTTATAATGAAAGTTAGTCTCTTTTTGTTTGGTATTACATTTGTCCAATGATATCACAAGACACAAAGGGCAATTATGGATGCCAGGGGCAAGAGCCGACCTGAAGGTGACCGGACAGTTTTCCTCGGAATAGGAGCAGACCGCACAAACAGTTCTTACGGAACAGTACGCATTAGGGCCGAGCTGGTTTTGCTCGCCCGGTGGGAATGTTGGCGGATGACCAACCTAGCTAAAACATTGGTGTTTTGCCCAATGTAGGTGCCGAGCTGGTTTTGCTCGGCCCATCAGCATGTTGGTGGATTGACCAATATGGGAAATGAGCTGATTTTGCTCGGCGGAATAGACAATGTTGGTGAGTTGTCCAGCAGTAATACGGCCGAGCTGATTTTGCTTGGCCGAAAGGAAATATCGGCGTGTTGACCGACTTCAAAAGGTGGGCTAGTTTTTGAGTTTTTGCTTGGTCGGCTAAGTGTTGCCAACCAGCCAAGGCCGAGCGGATTTTGCTTGGCCAAGTACAAAATAACGTCTTATTTGAAAATACAACAAGTGTTTGTGCGGTTCAGCCGACCTGCCAGTTTCATAAAGTTTGGAGCAAGAAATACACACACACATACAAGCCGAGCAGAAATAACAGGTGTGCGAGCAAAAAGTACACATTTCATTAAAAGCAAAAGTTCAGTACAAGAAGGGGCGTAGCCCGGTTACATCGCAAACAGAAAAGAAGAAAACAAAAACACAGCAAGAAAATGAAAAAGAAAATGTTCAATCAAGGTCAAGGTTCTGTTCGGTCTCCTCAACCGTCACTTCGGCGCTCACAGTCGTTTGCTCGGGCAGGTTCTCCTCGGCTTCGGTGTCAGTGCCCTTCACCGCGACAACCTCCCGACCAATTTCTTCGTCTTCCGCATTTGGGGATGCATCGGATGGAGTTTGATCGGCCGGTTTCTCGGCGGGAGTTTGCTCGAATTGCTCCTGAGCGGCAGCTTCTTCCTCAGCCTCCTTCCTCGCCTCGGCAATTAATCGGTTCTGTGCGGCGTTGGCGTATGCTTGCAAGTAGACCGGGATATACGCAGGGGGCAGGTTGATGAACATATCAAAATCCTGACCATGGCCAACTTTCTCCACGGCGGCTTTCCAGCCGCACTGGAAAAAGATGTCCTTGGTAGCTCGGACTTGACGTTCGTAAGTTTTCTCCCCCTGCTTATATCCACGGTCTTCTGCCTCGTCCACCGCCGTGTCCATGGCCGCCTTGTTAGCATCACGCAACTTTCTGAGCTCGGCGAGATACCGAGCTTTGGCCTTCTTCGCGGCCTCTTTCTTGTCTGCATCAGCTCGGTCGACTTTCAGCCGCAATGCATCCCGCTCGGCCGCGATCGCGTCTTGCTCGGCCCTGAGTCTCTCTATCTCGGCTTTCTGGGTCTTGTTCTCCGTGATGGCATCGCGCAGATTTTGCCGCAGTTTGATCATGCGATCGTGGGCCAGATAATTCTTCTGCGCGGCCTGCAAACAAGCGCAAAATCAAGCATGAGAAAACCGAGCAAGAACCGAGCAACAACTTGAAGGAAAAAGAGCAAATAAATACAGCCTTTACCAGCACAATGGATTTTGCCGCCGAACGGAGGACCTTGAGGTCGGCCAGCTCATCATGCCTTTTCATATCGGCAGGCAGGATCAACCCCTTGGTCAAATTGAAACCAAGCGAGTAGTCCTTGTCCTCGTAGACCGAGTCCTCGGCGGAGACTGCTCGGCCCTGATAGACGAACTCGGGCGCCCAGACCGGGGGGCAACAGGGCCCTTGCCCTTGGATTTGCGGGCGAGTGGTTGCTCGGTCTGGTCGCCGAGCTCGGTGGAGGCAAATTCGGTTGAATCTTCATCCACAAGGCTCTGACCGGCCTTTTCCTTTCTCGGCCTCTTCTTTGGCCGGCCAGCCTATTGCTCGCTGGCAAGGGCAAGAACAGCCTCCGTTTGACTGGCGGGGGTGGACGATGTTCCCCCGGTTGCTTCGGGAGGTTGGGACTCGCCTTCCTCCCCGGTTATCATCGACTTGATGGCTCTGATCTTTGCCATCTCCTGCTCGGCGGTTAAGGGAACGAGTCTGACCGGTGGGAGAGTTGGATCTGGTTCTGGGGAGGGCTCACGCAGAAAGTCAGTGACTCTGCTTTTGCGCGGTGCCTGGTAGTGATATGTTTGCTCGAAGTCGAGCAGTTTTGAGGCTTCTCTCTCTTCTTCGGGGACACGGAGCAGAGCTCGGATTGCTTCGGGGTTGGCTTGATGATAGTCTGCCGCCAAATGTTTATCTGCAAGAAGAGACCAAGTGTTAGTCCGGCTAAACAAAATCATATTGAAACGCAGAAAGAAGATTGCGCGGTCGTCCGGGCCACTTACCAGCGCGGCCAAAGTCTTTCCTAATGTACCACCCCGGTATGGGTGCCTCGGTGTCCTCGTAGTTACCAGACACCCAGAGGAAGTCGTCATCGTTGACCTCTTTGTCCGGGTTGCCTTCGACGAGTTTTGCTCGGCCCTTCTTGACTTTGAGGTAATAGCAAAACCCACCCTTATTTTTACTAAGACTGTATTGGTGAAAAATTTCTGCGAGGCCGAGATTGAGACCATGCATTCAGTTCAGCTCGGCGATGCCATTTATTATCTTGTATGTGTTGGTGGAAACTTGGCTCGGGCAAAGCCTTGTCTGCCTCAAAAATTCGCAGAGCAAGGGTTGCACCAGGAAGCGGACTCCTCCCTCTACTATGGAAACGACCGTGAAGGGGCACCGGTCTAAGTCCCCCTATGGCGTATCTCCCTTCTTAGCGAGCTCTAAGACTACTTCGTCCGGGATGTTGTAGTCTTTGCGGAACTCAGCCATCGCACCGGGCGAGCTGACCATGAACCGGTATTTGCCCATCTGAGTCGGTTTTATTTCGTAACTCGGTCAAAAATGTTTGTGCGTTTGCTCAGACTTCGAGCTGCACCAATGATACTGCTGGACTGGCTTGGTCGGTCCTATTTGTTCTGCATGTTGAAAAAAAGGCCAAGGGTTAGCACGGCAGATATTGCGCGGCTCCTAAGGGAAATAGCTCAGGGAAAGATTCGGTCGGTTTCAGCTCGGTTTAACTACACGTGTGCTTTAGCCGGCTAGTTCGGTTCCAGCTCGGTTAAGAGCTACTTGAGGATCTAGTTGATCCTCTAGCTCGGTCTGTTCCTATCTACCGATCTAATGGGATACTCAGCCCGGTCGCAGCCTCTACGAGAAGCCACAAACTGGTTTTTGCTCGGCTACAGCCCTAATTGCGGATCTAAATGAATGTTTTGCTCGGTTTGGCCCAGTATTCGTCGTGTTCATCCAGTTCTTCCTAAGTTCTTGGCCTATTCGTTCTACCTAAGGAAAAATGGGGGCACGAGGGCCCCCTCTTCTCTCCATTTCCATTTTCCTAGGGTGTACAAGACTCAAGCAAGGAAAGACAACCCCAATGACTTCAAACAAAAAAGCACATGAAGAACAGTGGTGCAAAAAATGAAGAACATGCTCGAAGAATTCGAAAATGGAAACTGGAAAAACAGTGAGGGGGTGGAGAGACTTACCAAAGACTAACGTGAACCTTGAGAGCTCGAGCACAGCGTCAGAAATGGCAAACAGGGGCAAGGGCAGTGACTGCAATGAGACGAGGCAGTAGCAAAGGAAGTGGGGAAATTTTGAATGCTAGGGTTTCTGGAGCTAGAACAGAGGAAACGAAATGTGAATGGTTAAAACCCTTCATGGGTTTAATGATGGAGGGAACAACCCAAACGGCGCAGCCGTTTGAAATTCGAGGCGTGGGAAACAGCTGGTTGCACGATCCAATGGCGCGATGACGCGTGGCACTGAAAACGCGGCTGTCAGTACGGTCGTATGACCTTTGATGGGACTGCGGAGGTGTTGGCCGGGCTACTGTGACAGCTCGGCGACTGATGTGTCCCTAATTGAGATAGCTCGGCGACTGATGCGTCTCTAATTGAGATAGCTCGGCGACTGAAGTGTCCCTAGTCGAGATGGCTCGGCGACTCGAGTGTCCCTAGTTGAGATTGTTCGGCGAAAGAAGTGACCTCGATTGTGCTATAGAGCGATGGCAGGCATTCCTGATTCGAGCCCGGTTGGGGGATGGAGCGACTCAACCTTAGCTCGGACACGGTGGTAAACCCAATCACGATAGCTCGGATGGGTTTAAGGGGCAATTGAGAGGGAAGATTTGCGCGGTAGTACGGCCAAGCTAATCTAGTTGACGCGGCTGACTTGCACGGTCGTTGACGTTGACCGAGCAAGTGCAAATGTGCCCTAGCCGAGCCCTGTTCCGGGCAGAATTCCGAACAGCGAGCGGTGACCGAGCTATAGGGCGACCCGGTTTGGGCCGAGATCGCAGCAAGGTCGGCGAGCTTCTGACCGGGCAACCGAGATGGGCTAGCGTAGCTCGGCAGAGGTGGTCTGTCTTCCATGCGATGACAAGGGACAGCTCGGCAGTGTGTGGCTCGGCTGGTGATCTTCCGCAAGCGACAGGCCGGTTGTGGTATCTCGGTCAAGGGTGCCACATGGACCAATGGTGTGAAGGAGAGGACATCTGCTCTACGAACGCCTCAATACCGTTAGACAGTTCAGTGTATGCTGGTGAAAGGACAAAACCTTTACACGCGTAAGGTGGTGAGAGGCGCGCACTGCCACCTGTCCAGGGAAGGACAGCAGAGGTAGTGCGCGCACGACCTTGAGGCTGCATGGCCAGCCTAGAAATAGGGGAAGAGATGAATGTTGGAGGTATGTGAACTCACTCTCACAAATGTTCTCTCCTCATTGTCTTCTTCTTGAAATCTGACTTGATCGTCAGAGGGTCTTTCCGGCACACCACCGCCGGGCAGCTCACCCTTTTTGTGTTGCAGAGACAGACGCCGGTGACGGAAGCTTGACGTTCAAGGCGTACGGAGAGCAGAGGATATTTCGCCCCTGTACAGTCCTGATGTCTCCTTTTTAGCCCCAATGACCAAGTCTTGGCTCTGCCATTGAATACAAGTGTCCAACTTTTCTTTCATTCACCATGTAAAGGCAATTCTTAAATATCCATTATAACTCCAGCTTAGACCCTGTGATTTCTAAAATTATGAAAAAATTTCTAAACTTTATTCACCGCAACCGTCTACAACAACTGCATGACAAATCAGCTTTTTCATTAGAATCTTCTCCTTCATATATTTGATTGCCAAAATAATGGAATATTTTCGGACCAACTTTCATTGTTGCTAGCTATGGGATTGTAACATGTGTGGCTAGAGTTTGACTATCAAGTTTCTCTTAAGGGAAGATCTTGGTTTCTACTCAGTAAAATAGTAGTGTTGTAGTTATTAGTTAATTGGGATTAAATTTATAAAATTATGTAAAAGTCCTTATTCTATGAAAAGAGATTTTATTGTGTTTGATAAATAAAGAGAAAAATAGACATTTTGCTTCAATCCAAGGGGATTGGATTAACAATCCTACCCCCAACTAGGATTGGTAGTCCCATAGGACCCATAGTCCTTTAGCATGTAGTACAATCAAACATGGGTTTGGTGAGACTTATAGGATTATTAATTCAATCCCACCACCTAAGTGGCCAAACAAACATAGCCTAAGGGTGTATTTGTTTGAACGGACTGGATAAGAGAGAATTGTAATCCATCGGACTATTAGTCCTGAGATACATTGTCCCTAAACTATTTGGTTGGATTGCATTTATATCATATGTTTGTTTAGTCATGAGATTAAATATCTGGATTAGACTATTCTATTGAATCTTATGTTTCTTTAAGATATTATGGAGAAGGATAAATGTTCAAAAGACTATTTTGCCCTTTTGAATTGTTTACTAAACAATTAAAATATTAAATCTGAGCTATAAATTTTATTAATTTAATTTCCATATAATATGCCGCCTTTTTTTTTTTTTTTTTGTGACGGCAAATGTTGACTTTTGCGACAGCGTTTTACTATCGCCTATAATATGTAAAAATTGAGACTTTTTGCGACGGCAATGTTGTATCGTCGCTAAAATTTTTATTTGACACGACAAAAAAATGCTGTTGCGAAATTTTTTTTTTTTTTGGCGACAATATTGCCTATGTCGCCAAAAAAAATACGTTTTAGCTCTAATGTTTTTTGCGATGATGTGGAGTCATCGCAAAAAAAAAAAAAAAAAATCAAATCAAATCAAATTACCTGTATTAAATGAAAAAAATTGAAAAAAAAAAACCAATAATTACATAATGATATAAAAATTACTGTATAGAAATAATAATTTCTCCATAATAAAAAATATTCTTGCATTCATAATTAGACATCAACAAAATTACCCCACTATTTAATGTTGCATAATACATATATAATGTTTAAGGGTGTTGTTTAAGTGTGCAACCCCCTTAAGGTTGCACACCATATGCAACCTAAGTTTTAGTCATCAGATTACAATAATTAATCAAGACAATTGAATTATCTATCGTAAAAAATTTGAAACCGAGGCAACCAGTTAATCCTCCTATTTGCATGATTGCATCCCACTTTCCTCACTCTCTCTCCATTCTTGTCTTCATCTCTGTAAGGTTGAGTGTATAACCCTTGATTTCCATTAACAACGACAAGCCCCTGTTGGGTTCCATTGATGAAGCTCTGTAGGGAACAATGTAATGCTTGATTTTCAGCAACAGCGGAACTACAAGGCTCTGTTGGGTTCCATTGCTGAAGTGAAGGCGCTCTCTTCAACTAGATATCAGGTATGGAGCTGTCAACCTCTCTCTCTCTCTCTCTCTCTCTCTTTAGTCTCTTCACTTTAGCAATTTTTCCTCAACTAAACCCTCATCCTAACTTCAACCCTTTTATGCTTCGCTCAAACCGAAACCCCTCCATCAGCAACTAACCTCTCTCTTTCTCAATCGAGGGTTTGTGTTTGCACAAATAATCCAACCGTGTTAAAATGTCATGTTTGTGTTTGTGTTAACATTTTTCAGTCATCAAGTAATTGTTTGTACTAATTTCATATACAGTATGGCCCCAGCAGAAGTTAAAAGTGAAGGTGTTGATTATGACATTCCAAATGAAGCAGATGATATTTGTTTGATCAATGAAAGACGGCCGAAACCTTGTGATGGTTGCGAAGCTAGCCCGAGCAATGAAGAAGCAACCAACATCAACGTTGAAGATGGCCGAGTCGATGTGCAAGAAGAAATTGTTGACGATGCTCATCGCGATGAAATGGTTACTGAGATTGAACGTATTATTCTGGAACAGAAATTTGATTTGGTCGAAGATGGAGAAGCTTTCTATAATGCATATGCTAAAGCTAAGGGATTTAGTATACAAAAATCCAGATTTAACACAAATAAACAGGGAAAGGTTGTTAGTAGGCTATGGTTGTGTTCAAGGGAAGGTTAGATATTACCAAAGTACTTGGACCGTGTTGTTGAGAAGAGAAGAGCTCTCAAGGCACTAACAAGAGTAGGTTGCAAAGCACAATTTCGCATACGGTACGATCTAGAGACTAGTGAAGAGGGAAAGTATGTTGTGATTTACTTCATCACAGACCACAACCATGAATTGGCGGAACAACGCTGTGTGATATATCTGAGGTCACATCAGGGTTTAAATAGCCCTGACAAAGCTCAAGCAATGGCTATGCGCAACGTCGGAGTAAAGACTAGCCAAATCATAGACTATATGATAAATCAAGCTGGGTCTTATGAGAATGTTGGTTTCATCTGTATGGATCTGCACAACCATATTCAAGCCGAATGTAGAGCAGAAGTTGAGGATGGTGATGCACAGGGTGCATTGGTTTACCTATGTGCAAAACTTGATGTTGACCCTCGTTTTTTTTTTACAAGTATGATGTGTGCAAGGATAACAAGTTACAAAATCTATTCTAGGCAGATTCGAAATCACGGGATGACTATACAAAGTTTGGTGATGTGTTGATATTTGACTCAACTTACTGTACCAATGCATACAAGAAACCTTTTGTCATGTTGGCTGGTGTGACTAACCACTTCACGACCACAATATTTGCATGTGTTTTGCTAGCTAATGAGACAATTGATACATACACATGGGTCTTGGAAACATTTATAGAGGCAATGGACAATAAAGCATCTGTGTCTGTACTGAGATATGGAGATAAGGCTATGCGAGAGGCAATCAGAAGAGTATTTCCAGATGCAAGACATCGATTACGTAATTGGCATCTTAGGAAAAATGTTATGTCAAATGTTGACAAAAGTGGCTTTGCACATGCTTTTAAGCAGTGCATGGAGATGGAAATGGATAAGGCAAAGTTTGAGGATGGTTGGATAAGAATAGTCAAAAAATTTGGACTTCAAAACAACAACTGGGTGTTGGAGACATATGAGAAGCGTCATATGTGGGCTAAGACATATATGCGTGCCCATTTCTTTGCTGGGATGAAGAGCACTCAGCGCTCGGAGAGTATGAATGCTTATTTCAATCCCTTCCTCTAACATAAATTGAAGCTATATGAATTTGTTAGGCACTATGATCGGGCTCTTGCAAGGATAAGGTATAACGAGGCTAGAGATGATGCCAAAACAAATAACACTTTTCTGGTATTGATTACTCCATTGCGAGATATAGAGAGACATAGAGCTGAGCTATTCACCTAGAATATATTTAGAGTGTTCCATGAAAAAAATCTTAGAAAAGGGGAAGTTGAATGTGAAGGACGTGTTCCCTTTGCCAAATAGTCAGAAATGCTACTATATTTATAAGTATAAGGTGAAGGATAGATTATGGATAGCAACATACAATCCAGTGGATGCCGCAATGATATGTTCGCGCATGCAGTTTGAGTCGTTCAGGCTACCTTGCTGTCACATGATATGTGTTATGAAAGCCGAAAATTTAACGCAAATTCCCCCAACTTGTGTGCTGCATAGATGGACAAGGGTTGCAAGTAAGGATGGGCAACAATGGCGTCAACCCTCAATTGATAGCACTACAACACAGATGGCTCGCTATGGGATATTAAGTTCTTTTTACAATGAAATGTGTTTCTATATCTTGCAATCAACGGAAGGCTAGGGATGCATGTCTTCCGATGACGAGCCGGATGAAGAAGTTATATGAGAGGAATCGCAACGATGGGGATGGAGACAAAGGGAAACATTCAATCCCACGACAATTTGGAGTAGAAGATCCTGATCTTATGAAGACAAAAAGGAACCCAGAACGGGCCTCATCCAACTGTTGAAGACTAAGAAAATGTGGGAATTGCAAATGCATTGGCCACACGAAGCGAGCATGTCCTAAGGTTCGGTTTAGCCGAACAGTGGGTAGTAACTCAGTTGCAAAATTAGGTTGGTGGATCCAAGTACACTGCACATTAAGCAACAAAATCTATTTTTCGAAGTTTCTCTTAATTCAAAACAGCTTGTGGGCTAATACGATAGTGTCGAAGCATAAGTGTGCAAAAATGATTCGACCGCAATTGATGAGGTGAATCAGGTAATTGTATGATTTACTTATTCCCTTAATTTATTAGGTACACAGTACTAGCTTCTGAAAACACATCATTGCCAAGAACAGGGTAGATATGTACGTAGTTTTGATTTTGCACGGATTATTGTACGTAACATGTAAATAATTGCTTATGTACAAGGCCAGGAAATGGCACAATGTTGCTTATGTACAAGGCCAAAAAGAGTAATTTCCCATATTGTTTAGACTGATTTTGTCTTTTTTGTTTGCAGTGACTTGTCATTTTTAGAACTAAATGAATGTGAGAGATATGTGGGTGTCTGTTGTCTGTGTATTGTTTTGAGATGGAAATTGGCTTATGTTTGTATTCCAAGATTCCTATTGGAGGTTGCTTGTTTCTATTCCATATTTGGTTAGATCTAATTGAAGGGTTGCTTGCTTGTTTTTGTTCCATATTTGTTTGGCTTCGTATTGATTTGTTATGACTTGTTTCGATAAATTAGTATTATATTTCGTCTTCTAATTAAAATATGAATTTTAGTCCATGTGGTTTTGCAAAATTACATCCCAGCACATGCATTTCTATATAATCCAAGTGTTAGTTAATTTTTGGGTATTAGTTGGACAGATTAGCCCAACGAACTCGTTTACTTTATCTCTATGTCAATTGCTATATGAATTACAAATTACGAACAAGAGTTGTGAAATAATTGCATGTTAACTATGAAAATAATGGGGAAATTGTTAGTAAAATTATGGTGGGCCTATATCAACAGCAACCAAGCAGTAATTCAAAGTTGACAATTTAAAGCAGAACAATCAAGTAATTGTGGTATTGGTTCGAATGCCTGAAAAGGATGAAGACTTGTTTGGATGAATTGATGATAACTAAGTAAACAAGTGAAGTGAACTTTCTGATATGAGGTGATGGTAACAAATTAGAGAAAATAAACCTTTGGTGATTTAAGGTTGAAATCACCAAAGTTCACCCAATTACAAAGTACAAATTACAAGGGAAAAAACTACACGTAAGTTACAATTTGAACTACTCTTAAATGTAAAAAGTAAGTTGTTGTGTTATTGATGTCCTCTCTCTCTCTCTGCAAACCTTCTGGCCTTTATAGCTCTTCTTTCCCACGACCCCATGTGTAGCTCGCCTTTTTCACGCCCCCACTCGGAAGTTCGAAATATAAGCCCTACAGTTTGCACTCTCGCGATTCTGAATCTAATCTCATAAGTACAATGTGAAATTGATAAACACTAAAGAGTCTAAATCCAGTAAATCTTTTGAAAAATCAATTTTGAATCAAATTACCAAAAATGGATTGCTTCGCCAGACATAAAGTCGCCACCTTAACATTTTTTTGGGGGAAATTAGGAAACCCATGACTCGTGTCAAAGGCCACATGTCCGTAATCACCAAGATTGTCTCAGCTCGGGAACTTAGGTACAAGAGGGGAAGGTCATGAATTGAGCACCCCCGCTCGCCCGATCAAAGATCGGCCTCTACTAATTATGATATGAATTTTATTTACATTATATGCTTTTATTCCGGTTTATTAGGCTAGCATTACTATGTGATGCGCACACCCACAAGTATAAACTAACTTTGTAAGAATTGGAACATTTCGATTCATGTTTGTTTTGAAAATTGTTTCGAAATATGTACCACTTGAAAAAGTGATTGTATATGAACATTGCTCAAATTATTCCAATTCAAGCAACAAGCCTTCATCCACAGGCATTTAAGCAGTTTAACACTTAAGCAATTAACCTCATGGCAAGCATGCTAGATATGGCACCATTCACATGCATGTGATATGCTAAAGTGATAAAAAAAAACTCACCTAGTACTCCAAACCAAAAAGATGAAAGAGTTAGAAAAATGCATGATCCTAATTTATGCAATATGGCTAATGCAACACATGCAATATGCAATTAATAGGCTCGGCTACTAATATGACATATGAATCAATTTTGATAACATGCGGTCTAAGCACGTATTCAAAGACATATTAAACTAACAATGTGGTTAGAATGATGAACCGAGCCTCGGTGCATGTAATACAAATGGATGCAAACATGAAATATGCTAAACAAAACGTGATGTCCCTAAACTAACCATCATAAGCTAGTAAATAAAAGAGAGAAAGACGTGAGGTTGAAAGACATACACATTATTACATTACACTCTCACGAAGGAGAGTCTGAATGAATAGACTAGCTAATTAACTAACTAATTAAAGTTAAGCTAATTATTACAAAACAAATTAAATCAGCTAACTACTTAACTAATTTATTACAACAAATGAATTAAGTAACTAATCTAGTTAACTGATTAATTACAAGACGAAATTGAATAACTAATTAACTAATTAGATAATTACAACACAAGTGCAATTAAAAGAATTAAGTAAGCTAAACAATTTAAATATTAAGCTAACTACTTCGCCTCAGGAAGCGTGGGATGTTCATGCGCATGCTCGGTTTCCACCCAAAAAAATACTGTTTTGCTTCTGGAGAGCCTCTATTGCACAGAAAACACACACACTGTTGCCCACTTCCATAATAACTCTGCTTGGCCTGAACAAGACACTACTGAATTTTGCATCAATGACTAGCCAGCCAGTGATGAAGG
Source organism: Camellia granthamiana (assembly GCA_036172215.1). Taxonomy (NCBI): domain Eukaryota; kingdom Viridiplantae; phylum Streptophyta; class Magnoliopsida; order Ericales; family Theaceae; genus Camellia; species Camellia granthamiana. The sequence goes on along the minus strand of CM069911.1, from coordinate 72,564,009 downwards.
TTGCCGGCCACTAGTGATGGCCGACCGGCCATCCAAGGTGGTTTGTCGGCCACCTGCCGGCCACTACTACCTAGTTCTCCTTACTGTAACAGAGGACAAACAAAGCATATACAGGGTATTTTCAAGGGTTTTGTTTGCACAACTCACCCCTCATTTTCATGAACAAATCAAAGGAGTAGCAAGTTCGGTTCATAAACCATCAATGGATGCAATTTCATTGCATGATGGCTTATGAAACCAAGTATGTAAGTTCAATAAATACAACAAAACAAGACTCATACCACCTCTCTTTCATGAAAGATCAAGGGAAGTGATGACCTTAGAGACTTGAATCATTTCATCACTAGCAAGTATGAAATGGCCCAAGTTCCATGTGTTCAATTAACATCCGATAGAACACAACCAAGTTATTATCTTGCACTATTTTAGTTCCAAGTTTTAATTACTTCCTTTTAATTTACCAATCATCCTTTAATCAATTGAGTCCAATGGGTGAGTTTAAGTCCTCTAATGGAAAGAAGGCTCAAACCAAGAGTTGTATTAGGCATGAAAGAGACATCATACCGTTGGTAATGAATCCCAAAGGGATTAAACCATTAAGCATGACATCTCAATCTCATGCTTTAAACAAACAAGTGGTTTGAGCCACTTTCAAAGTAAAACAAAAAGTCAAGAGAGGAAGGAGGTTGCAGAGATTATTAGTGCTGAAAATGAGTGAGAAAAATATAAATAAATGCTATCAACTCAAATAAGATGGTGTCTAAGGCCTAAAACACTAGACTCATAAGGACTATTACACTATAAGCATGTAAAACAAAGCTCAAATGCAACTAACAGCCTGAAACAGTGCTAAAACAGTCTAGGATAAGTCCTAAACATGTTGGAATTGAGCTAAAAAATGCTAGATTAGCATGCTAAAAAATGACACAAACTAGGCTAGTAAGCAAGATACAAGGAGGGGAGGCTAACCCCTCCAAATTTGGACTTCAAAATATGATTTTGGCCACTGAAAATCAGTGTTTAAAAGATTAGAAAAATATAGTAAAAGAGTGGGAAACACAAGGGCAAAGGCCTCCAAAACAAAGTACAAATAAAGGCTATCAAACCCTCAACCTTTAATGACCTTAGGGCCCAAGTTTCAGCCCAAAAATACAGAAGTTTTACAGCCCAAAATCAGTTGGAAAACAGCAAGCAAAAGAGTAGAGAAAGCAAGTAAAGGGACAAAGCCTTATACCTCTTAAAGAGAAGAAGTAATTCAAGCAACAAAACCAAGACAACACACCCTTCAAGAGCCCAAACCAAGCTCAAAAGTACCTCAGCTCCAAGATGAGAAGATTTGGTTAAGGATGTATAGGCAAAGGCTAAGGATTTGTAGGCAAAAGTGTAGAGATTTGCTAGAGAGAGAGAATTGTAGAGAGAGAGGAAAAATTTTGATCTCAAAATTTTCTAACCATAAAACATGAGAGAGGGATCTCCTATATATTGAAAACATGAATTCCCTATAAGGATATCCAGCCCTAGACATGGGTGCAGATACATGCATCTATGCAAACAACTGGCACAGCTGGCATAAAATATCTGCAAAAGAAGTTGGTAGCCAGCCAGCCATCAATGGTGGCCGGCCGGCCATCATTGGTAGCCGCCAAGCCACATCAGTAGTCGGCAGCCAAAAAGTGATGGCCGACAGCCCGGCTACCAGAAGCTGCAGGCTAGAAGAACCAAGGTTTGGTCCAAGAATGAAGCAACAGGAGTGTGGGGTTTGAAAAGTTAAAAGTTGTGGCATTCCGCTTTAACTTCTTTTTTTTCTAATGATAAATATCTTGCATGTCATTCATAAATATGAGCAACCATTTATTTATTTGTTGTGTGCAAATAACAAGCAGTATGGTTACTTTTTAGGTACTAAATAATTTTATTTGCATAGTTATTAGATGTTATAAGAAATATATATATATATGTATGTATATTTCAAAATGAGCAATGATTCATCCCCCTTTTCCCCCCACCCCCTTTGACCCCCTCTCTCTCTCATTGGTCACATTTTCTTTTTCTTTTTCTTTTTTTTCCTGCTCCTCTAATCACCAACCGCCACGTGACAAAGGGGGTGAGGGGGTGACCCCCACAAGGGGGTCCCAAGCATTATTCTTTCAAAATTTTGATTATCAGTGCATATGCAAATTTCTTAATTATTGTTGGAATGAGAAAATGTGTACTTCAATTGCAACATGTGTTTTGTTTTTTAATTCTTTAATACCATTCGAACTTTACTAGCTATTTGTTTTTTATGCACGGATTGCCTCTGAAGCAAATTCGTGGCTCCATCCTTGTTGATTTAGAAATAGATAATCAAACTTATTTTTCGTAATATGATACGATATGAGTCGCATGTAATGATATCGACCGTGGCTTTGTTCTACTTACGCTTTCTTGTTTTCTCGAGTGCTATTGTAGTTTTGCATAACCTCCATTTTACTTCTTTTGCTCTCGATATTGTTAGATATTGCTATATATTTGGAAAGCACTCACAAAAAATTTTGTAACTGTACAGACATGAGCACTGATATGATTATCTGTCCTCAAGAGAGCTTACACTGATATGATTATCTGTCCTCAAGAAGGGCGGCGTGCAGCAGGGTGGCGTGCGTGGGTTTGGCGTGCAGCAAGCGTCGGGTGTGAAGTAGGGTGGCGTTGGGAGCTGTTAGCAGCATAGGTGTAATGTTGTTGTTTTCAATTTAGCTGGTGAATGTTGATTAAATGGGTTTTTAGTTTAGTTTAGTTCTTTTAGTTTGGTTTCAATGTTTTGGTGGGTTGAATGTGTGGAGATTCATGTATTTTAATTTCTTTTGTTGTAGTTAAGTTCTTCTTAACTGTTTAAAAAAAAAAAAAAAATCGAGAGACTTAGGGGTTGGTTGTATGATTGCGAGTAGCAGTAGTAGGGGTATTTTTATATTTCCGAATCTCTCTCGATACATTTCATCTTCCTGTACTTTTAATTTCTTGCTGGTAAATGAAATTTTTCTTTGCCGATAAAAAAAAAAAAAAAGAGAGCTTACACTGACAGGCATTGCAAAAGCTTTCACACGATGTTCCTGTATGTTTGATCTAAAGTAAAAAGTATAAGAATCACAAAAGAAAGAGGATAAGAGGGAAATACTTGAAGAGATAGAAAGCTGAGCACGTGCAAAATGTTTGTTTCTAATGTTGTGTATCACGTGCTGTTGCAGGAAACCCCGAACTGTTTGTTGATAGTTACACCAAAAAGGGGCCATTTAGGGTGGGTTGCAGGTGCCGAATCTCCTCGTGGAGCTCCTTGGACTGATCCTGTGGTGATGGATTTCCTCGAACATTTGGAAAGAGGTAGAGAAAGAGAAAGATCTGTAGCTAAATCTGGCAGTGCAAAGCAAAACGAAAAGGGCTTGCACCGCATTGAGGTATAAGCCAGCAAGTTGATTCTTATATTTCCATTGTTGTATATGGTTTTATACATCAATTTACTCTTTCAAGTGTTCGAGGTAGTAATAATGTCATCTGATTTTATTCTTTTGACCCAAAAAAGTGTCGGATGAGTCATTTCGTAATCCATCAAACTCATTAATGGAGATCATATGAATGGAATCAGTATATAACTACGATTTGGAATGGGAAATTCATCAACGAGAACCAATGGTGGTATTGATTTAAGTAATTTGTGCACTGCAGAGTCCTGACCATTACATGGCGTGTAAATGCAAGAAATTTGACAAAAGGTCATATGCCTAAAAACTTGGGAGAAATTGCGAGTCCTTGTAACAATTAAAAATAATAATAATAAAAATTGGGAAATTGTACAAAGATGGTAGGGACAACAACATATTTGCTAGTGGGATGTTTTCAAAATTTTCAAAAGAGACGAAATGTTTTCAAAATTTTCAAAAGAGGCGAAATGTTTAAAATTAATTGCAAAAGGTGGTATCACAGGTTAACAAGACAAAAATACTCTTTCCCCATCTTCCATTCCTTTTGCAACATTAGTGGCCAACACCACCTTTGGCCAACCCTCTCCTTTACCCCACCATCCCTTGCCATACGTAACCCTTCCTGGCCACCCTTACCACCCTCATCAACTCCCCTGGCCTCTCAACTCTTCTCCAGCCACCAGTCTTTCATCAACTCCTCTCGCCACTTATATCCCTCTTTCTCATCCCTCCACCTCCTTTTCACATTGTTACTCATTCACCCTATCCAATCGTCAATGACCCTTCTCTACACTTCCTAGCATCCGCCAACCTACTTTCAAATCAAAACCCTGAAAGAAAATCTCAAAATCAAAACCTGGAGAGAGAGAGAGAGAGAGAGAGAGAGAGAGAGAGAGAGATGTGAGTCGCGATCTAGTTGCTATCTGAACCAGGGGTCTTTGAGGGCACGATAATGGATAGGGGTTGTTAAGAGTGCAGGGAGGCAATGGAAGGTGATAGAGGTGTAGGGGTTATGATGATGAGGAGAGGGACTTGGGGTGCGATTGTGGTTGCAAGAGGGTAGAGTGAAGAGTTGTAGAGGGTGGCCTAGTTAAACCATGATAAGCAAGTGCATAAATATACTCTTGAAGGACAAGTATATATACATAGTCGTGTTGTTGAAATCTATCTAGTTCTGTGATCTTGGACATGATGGGAGTTTGTGCGCCTTGGTAGGAAAGATATCACCGGAGTATAGCACAAGATTGCCTTTTCTTGTTGCCATGGGTCGACTTGTAAACAAGGTAAACCCAATGGAACCCAAGAGTAGGTACCGCATTGGACAAAAGATGATCCAAGGGCTAGAGTGGCCAAAGGTGGGTGGAGGATGGACTTGGGGCTGTTGATGAAGATGGAGAAACGGGTGGTGGAGGGGAAGTGAAGAAAAGAAGGGCCAGAAAAATAGGAGCAGAGATTTTGTAATTTTATAATGATTCTCATTTATTTACAACTAGTTTACAACTTTTCATAAATATTATTATTACATTCTTTTCTACCATCACATTTTTCTCTAATTTTTTCAAAACTTTGTTTGGCTCGGAGTTTTCAAAATTAATTGTTTGGGTTTTCATTTTGTATTTTTATTTTAGGAAAAATTACAAAAAAAAAAAAAAATCTGAGGTTTCACATGTTTTTCAAATTAAACCATAGAGTTTCAATTGCATCAATTTAAACCTTGAATTTCATATTTCTTATCAATGTTAACTATCAGTCCATCTATGTTAACTTATTTGATAGGCAACAATGCTACAGACTCCCAAAAAACACAACCCTTACAACCTTCACTGATTTGTGATTAGCCTAGGAAGGAAAGAAAAGAAATAAAAAATAAAAAAATAAAAACACACGATTGATCCACATCATTTTTGGAGTCATTGGGGTTCCCAACTTTGGGGGTCCCAAACATTTTTGTTTGATAGGGGAAAAAAAATTTAATGCACAAGTGGCACATTTTCATTTGCTTATTTCACTTAATATTAATCTTATATTTGAACATGATCACACCATATCAATACCACCATTTATTTATCATCCATTATGTCAAAGCCATTCATCATATAGTTACCATGAACTTCAACACATTGCATCAAAACCCAATGCAATTACTCTCTTTCTATTATCCACTTATTGTACTTCCTCATTTTTCTATTCCATTGACGATTGCCACTTTTCCCCTTTAACTTCTTCTTTTACCAGCAACCACCACCCTCTCTCTTTGCACAAAGCTATAAATAAAACCCTAATGAGGTCATGAAATCAAACCCTAGCATCACTAAAACTAATTAAAAATTGAAACTCATCCCATGATAAATCACACATTTTCTGAGCAACCAAACAGAAACCCAATATACAATAATCAACAAAGTGAGAATTCGGGGGAAAAAAAAAAAACAAACCTATGAGGTAGCCTTTACTGAGTGATCCACTCAATGAACAAACAACAATAGAAGAGGAAGATCTAGTGGCATGGCCAACTTGCTCTTCGGTTTCTATTTTAAGTGAGTTCCTCAAAAAGTTGCTTACTTTGAGTTTTCGTTGAATGAAATATTTGTAACGCATTAGTTAAGCAAATGTGGGGCTGACCAATCTTTGTACCTCAGTGGAACTTTGATGTCCTTCGGATGCTCTTTCTTTGACCTCCTTTTGAGCTTCTTCGAACCTGCACGTAAGAACAATAACAATTAGAAAATATAAAATATAAAAATAAATAAATTCATAGACAATAAGCGGATGGACAAAAGGAAATTAAAATGAAGAATGACTTGGATGGTCTTTCACTCGCTGGACCTGCTTTGATCAGTCCACCTCCTCGACAACGAACTCCCAATTCCCTCCGACTCGAAGGAAATCAGAGCCATGTTTGTCATTATCAGGAAGTTCAGTGACGAGTTGGAGGTCTAACCTTGACATAATAGGTCTTACCACCTTTGTTGTGCTACAATGAATAACAATGTAGGATATTCCAAATGCCTAAGTCTAAGTCTAAGAGGCCATCCAAGACCGAGATGCCATTTACCACTCTAAATGTGTTCACTGATATTTGCATTGGTGTAAGCTTAAAATAAGACAAGAATAGATGCAACAAGGGGTTCAACGGAAACATAACACCCCCTCTACAATGGAGGCAATTAGGAAGGGTATTGTAGTGCTTGTACACGACCGATCCACGTCCACCCCCGCCAATGTCAATGTGACATCGTTGGGAATGTGATATTTCTGGCAGAACTCATCCATTCCTGTTGGAGTATTTACTAAGTTATGAAACTTGTCCATATTTTGAGCAGCCAACCAAGCAACCAACGAATGAACAACTCACAAGCCGGAGGCACAATGTCCTACCGAACAAATACACTAAGGGCAGCTTGCAAAGTCGAAGGTGCAACTCCCGACCAAGCAATTACGTGCTAGACAACTATCAATGTTAAAGGTGCAACGTTCTACCCAAATATATATATATATATACATACAACTTGTAATGCTGGAAACGCAATTGCTGACCAAACAATCAACAATACTAAAGCCAATGTTTTTTAAATCAAAACCCAAGAAAATAGTGGGCCAGCCTAAAAACCCAATATATATATATATGGGCAAATTACCAAGAAGTTCTCTTTGAAAAATGTATGAACTATTTAGTCCCGTAACCTTTTGTTTACACTCAAAAGTCCTATAACGTTTTTCTTCTTCTCAGCCTTTGTTCTTCTCTACCTCTTCCTCTTTCTGATTTCCAGCAATAGTCGATGAGCAACCACATCTTACTTCTTCTCTTTCTCTTTCTGATATATAGTCACTGGCAATATACAACTACTATCGATTAGGGTTCACCAGCAACCATCAACCGCCGACTCCTTACTTCACCCTCACCGACGATAAAGAAGATATGTTTCCGACGAAGAAGATGAGTAGATCTACTTAGTTCTGATTTAGATCTACATCAGATCTGAGTAGATCTACATCAGATCTGGCTAAATCTGGAAAAAAAAAAAAAAAAATTGTCAGAGAGCAATCCTCTCTCTCTATTTGCCTCTCTCCTTTGATCTCTTAATTTTTCTACATTTTCTCTACTATACACTTCTCTTTTCCTGTTTTAATGGAGAAAATTTTCAAATTCTGAACAAGTTGTTTTTGAGTTTTAGTTACAGATGATGAAAACTGTTCCAGTTTCAATTTTTTTTTGTACTAGAATGAATCATGGTTTAAAACTATAAAATTTTACAGTTTCATAACATGTTTTTTAGTTTGATTAATAAAAATAAATGCTTAATAGATTTTTGCTTTGAAACTGTAACATTTTACAGTTTCAAAGCTTGTTTTTCAGTTCAATCAATATTGGAGATTATTACTTAAACCCTACAAAAATTAAAAAATAACATATGTTTTTTCCATTGTTGTTTTTTTTGTCATTACATTTTTGTCCTTTTATTTTATCAATATTTAGCACATTTTGTTATGTTTTTTCGCTCTAATTTCTCCATTTATTTTTTTTTTGGCAATATTCTGGACATTCTGGTGAGTCTCTAACGATATTCTTAACGTCCAGCAAACGTTCTGGACATTCTGGCGACTTCCATTGACGTTCAGAACACTCCGGTGAACTTCTGGCTATACTCCGGCGACTTCCTGGTCATGTTGAACATTCTGGCGAGTCTCGGTGACCATCTGATAGAAATCATATAGTAGTGGGATGTAGCAGTGCTTGTAAATTTTTTTTTAAAAAGTGGTACAATTAAAAATATATAAGACTAATTTGTGCAAGTGTTTTGTTTTGGGATTATATTGATTTTGAACTTTGTATATGAGACTTATTGGTAAGTTCGCCTATATAAATACATATAGTAGGCCTGTCCAAAAACTCAAGAAAATAGTGGGCTCACCCAAAAATCGAAGAAAACAATGGTCTACCAATGGCAAAGGGAAAATCACGGATTTGCCAGATAACATGTGACAAATCGGAAACAATGGTGTAACAACCAAAATCAACAATGGCAAGCGACAACAAAGACCGAAACGAAATACATGGGATCGAAGACTTACAGTGCCAAGATTAGTAGCAAATGGCAAAGAGGGTCCCCAACGAAGCAACCCTGCCGGAAAAGGTGAATCTGATAGTAATAAGAAACGCTGAAAACAATGGTGATGAAACCCACCTGCACTGTCAGATTTCAAGGCTCGCCATCGGAGTTGATGTTAGATACCACTGGTAGTAAGACGAATATGCCAAAAGTCCAACACCATCTAAAGAAAGGGCACTGTTGATGAAGCTCACAATGTTGAGAAATTCTAGACAGAGAAAGCTGGAAGGCCACATTGATGCAAGCTTTCAAAATTCTAGAACCTTTGAATTCATAAAAAGAGTACCACTTTGTACGAGCACGAAATAATCTTCTCGTATAATCCTGTTGATCAAATTTGCACTCCTCCAAACGTCGTCGCTTTACTACATGAAAACACAAACGTGAGCTAGCCGGCGGGGGCGTGTCGAAAACCTCTCCGATGTCTAAGTTAGCAAATAGGCAATAGACACAAAAACTCTGTGTATTTTACAGTAAGAATTGTCATACCTGTACATAGGTCCTGTTATGAGCTTTTATAGTTTCCATCTGGCATAATCCTAGTAGGACTCCAACTCTCTCTATAAGAGTCCTCCTAGGAATCACACTTCCAAGGATAAATGCCTATCCTGATAACGCCCTACTCACTGCTAACCAAGTGAGATGGTTCAAACCTCATACCTCGGCTCGGTAGCACACTCGACCGAGCTATCATGGCCCTGCTCTACATTGGACAGAACCAAAGTGGTATTCGACCGAGACAAACTTCAGTCTAGTACACTACAAATTATACCCCAGTCCGAGCTGTTATTCACATCTAGTCCAGTTGTTCTAGTCCTTGGACCTCAAGACCGAGCTATTTGAAGCCCTTAGCTCGGCCAGAAGCGTGCCCAAACAAATGGATGATTTTACTCAGCTCAGCCCAAATGCCTAAAACAAATGGACCTAGCTCGGCCCAGTTTACACATATAAACTACCCTTTCAATTGCCCCTTAATTCCATCTGTGAAGCATGATTGGGATTATTACCTTCAAGCCGTGCTAAAATATCACCTGAAGTGAAGTACTTCGGCTAGCTGAGCTAAAAAAACCCACTCAGTTGCTCCATCTTTGACGTAGTACAGCCCGCTTTCCCACGCTACTGACACCACGTCCTTACTGGGACACGTGGCCCCTCCTGATTGCCCCTACCACTGCAACAGTCGTCAAATATAACTCCCAAATTTGAACAGTCCCACCTTTTTACCTCCATTTTACATTTATCCCTTTAATCTTAAAAACATCCATTGTTACAGTTCATCTTCTCTTTGGAAAACCTCTCGCATTTTTTAACTCCAAATCCTCACCTTCTACTGCCAAGTCTCCATCCCAGTACCTAAATCACATGTTTTACTCATCCTAGTCGTAGCAGTTTGTTTCGATTGGATTCTGACTTCACGCCTTTAATCTGTATGTTCCTCATGCCTTTTTCTCATTTTTTATTGATATGCTTTTGCTTAAAGAATAGCTATTTATCAATAGTTATGCGTGTTTATATACACTAAAGATTGAACCAACATCAAGAACCTTAAAAACTCCATACGAAAACCTGGAAGCACACTCAATAGGACTAAAACCAGTCTAGAACAGTTTTTTGATCGAAAATAAAACTACAACCAGAGTAAGAACCTGTTCCACGACTTTAGGCCCGCCTCCAACTGAACTAGAAATCCCACGGTCACCAAACCGAGGTATAACGCTGTCAATGCTTTTGGAGCGAGCTGAACTTGCCTCGATTCTTAAAAGCCCCTTTTTTAAGCTTGAACCGATCCGCTACCTAGTATGTGCCTTCCTTTTGTCGAGCTAGACTTTAATTTTAAAAAAATTTCTTTATTCAACCCATTTTATCACTTGGGCATAACCCCCCTCTATTTCCACTTTGCAGAATTGACTAGGTTGACTAGGCACACCCTTGTACTCTACCCCCAAGCGGCTTTGCTCAACCGAGCCAACCATAGCCACAACAGCGTCGAGCTAGGCCACTGTGAATACTTTAACATAGTAGTTTTGTTTTTAAGTTAAATGGGAAAATACCGGTTTTTGGTGGACTCCCCTAGAGCCATGGCCGAATTTCAAAGAGACTATCACATTTCGAACGACGTCTATCTTTCTTTAGCCAAGCTAGACACCACCCCATGGGAAAAATCCGGTTTTGTTTCCTTTACCGTGATATCCATCGTACAGAGAGGACTTTGGTTCCCAGTCCAACCACTTATTTGCGAATTCCTTAGGCAAACCAGACTGTGCCCCAGCCAATTATCCACCAATACTTATAGGATTATAAACGGAATAGCCGAGCTAAATCACAGTCTCGGCCTCAACCTCGGATTGGCCGAGCTACTTCACCAGTACTCGCTAGGCCAAAATAACGACGATTGGGTTTACTACCTTAGAGTAAGAAAGGGCCGAGAAAAAATCATCAAAAACACGCCTAATAAAGACCTGAACAACGATGATTTTCTCTGGGTGTCTAGAAACTTTGAAGACCACAAAGCCCAGATACCGGGCTATAACATCAACTAGAATAAGGGAACAGCTAGCAGGGACAGCTCGGTTTCACCTTCTTCATTATCAAAACAGTTGTCGTACTAACCCTTGTGTGCTTTCTTCTTTATGCAAATTTGAACCACCTGAAATCAGCTTACGCTTATGCGAATCAAGATGCACTCCGAGCTGTGCTACGATACCGGTAACATGATTGGACGGAGCTGCTCGACGTGCAACCGACCTACCGTTACAGCGGTAAGAGGAAGACCAAGGTAACTGACTTCCTGCTTGAGTCTTCCCCCGAGCCGAACCCACTCTTCCTCAAATCAATCTAATTCCCCTTACTGAGGAGCAAGAAATGGCAAAAAGAAGGGCCATGCGAGCTCTCATCACCGAGCAAACCTCTATTGAAAACCAACCGGAACAAGCCCCATCCAATCAACCGCGCGAGACTGTTATTGCACTACCAACTACCAGGGCAACATCGTCCCGGCTGCGCAAATGTATGCGCACCTCGTCAACCGAACCGCAACACCTGGTGGATGAGGAGGAAACCGCGCTACCTGAACCTGTCTTGTCGAGCCCAGAGCATATACGTTCTAGCCGAGCAAGCCCTTCTGAATGGGCACCCTCTATGTCCTACAAAAATCGAGCTGTATCCATCACGGATTCAGTGGTTGCTGATAAGGACCATATGCTCACTTTTAACCTCTTCAAGAGTGTCTATTTGCCACCATACATAGAGCACCATGACCGCTTGACCGAGCTCAAGGCCATTAGCTCGGTGATCAAGTTGATGGTGCTTGTAAGTTTTTTCCCCTCTTATTCGTATCCATATTTAACCATCTGTTTACTTGATTTATCCTAACCATTACCTTTCCTATTCGCAGGCTTTACAGAAAAACCATGTGGCCCACAAGCGTGTGCTTGAACTCCACAAGATAGCACGGTCGGCCGTAGCAAATACAAGCGCCAAGTTAGTCGAACTGAAGGAGGCCAAGCTGAAGATGGCCAAGCTGGAATCTGAAAACTCACGACTGACCGGACTGGTCAACGCGGCGGAAGCCGATAAGCAAAAAGCACTGGCCGAGAAGAAAGACCGCTACCTGCGTGAACTGGCCAAGTTGGAAAGGAAGAAGAATGCCGAGGTCACCGAGCTGAGGAAGAAGATAGAAGATACTGAGGACCAAGGCTTTAAAGAAGGAGAGGCAACCTACGTCTTGTAGTGTGAAGTTGCTAAAGACATTTTCTTCAAATGTGGGTGGAAGGTTGCAGCTGTCAAGCTCAGTCAGGGGCAAGACACCGAGATCTTTCTGAACCCTCTCCCTCACTTCATACCAAGCTACATGATGGACCATGCCAACGCGATCCAACAGAAGTTCCTCCAAGAGGAGGAGGACGAAGAATCCCCTGAACTAAATAATGCCCCACCTGCTAACACTAACCTCAGTCTCCAGCCTTCTCTGCCAGCTCGGGTGGATCCGCTCAGCCAACCGGTGCCAAGTACAGTTGAGGAGGTGCATGTGACCGATCTAGCCGAGGAAGTAGCCGCCGAAATCGGCCTACCGAGTGGCGAAGCCCGGGTTGATTTCGATGCCGATTTGGACGACCTTTTTGCCTGATTTTCTTCTATTTTTTACTTTCAATGTAACCGGGCTACAAGCCCTTCCTCTTGTACTGAATTTCTAATGAATGAAAACTTCAATGAATGAAACTTCTCATTTTTCTCATCTTTTTGTTCGGTCAATGCACTTTTCTATTTTAAATTGTGCCATCTAGCCAACCTATCTAGCTTGGTCAAACCTTAATTTGCCCATCTTTTTCGACCGAGATAATTATCTTGGCTGAAGAACAAAAAGTGTTGGTCAAACTGGCCAACCTTCTTGAGCATAGATCCTTATCTCGACTGAAGAACAAAAAGTGTTGGTCAAACCTGCCAACTGTCTTAAGCCTAGATCCTTATCTTGGCTAAAAAACAAAAAGTGTTGGACACACCTGCCAACCTTCTTGAGCCTAAATCTTTATCTCGGTTGAAGAAAAAAGTGTTGGTTAAACCTGCCAACCTTCTTGAGCCTAGATCCTTATCTTGGCTGAAGAACAAAAAGTGTTGGTCAAACCTGCCAGCCTTCTTGAGCCTAAATTCTTATCTCGGCTGAAGAACAAAAAGTGTTAGTCAAACCTGCCAACCTTCTTGAGCCTAGATCCTTATCTCGGCTAAAAAACAAAAAGTGTTGGTCAAACTTGCTAACCTTCTTAAGCCTAGATCCTTATCTCGGCTGAAGAAAAAAGTGTTGGTCAAACCTGCCAACCTTCTTGAGCCTAGATCATTATCTCGGCTGAAGAACAAAAAGTGTTGGTCAAACCTACCAACTTACTTGGTTGCCCCCAGTTGGCAATAAATATGAACTACTTTTACAAACAGAGGAAAGAATTTTGCTAGAAAAAAGTCTACTTGTTTTATTGAAAAAGAAAAATTACAAGTGTTTTAAAAAGAAGCTAAAAATAAAATACTTTGAGATTAGCCATGTTCCATGGCCTAGGAATAGTTTTGATGTCCACATCTTCTAAGTGATATGCCCCTTTTCTCGCTAAACCAATCACTTTGTATGGTCCTTCCCAGTTAGGTCCTAACTTGCCATCTCCAGGCACCAAAGTGTTGCCTATTACTTTGCGCAGTACCCAATCTCCAATCTTGAATTTCCTTGGATGCACTGTTTTGTTATATTTCTTGGATAACTCTTGTTGGTATGAGGCAATGTGCACTAATACCCTTTCTTTTCTTTCTTCTGCAAGGTTAAGTTCCAGGGTTATGGCCTCACCATTCAAGTTAGGATCAAAATTTTTGCTTCTAATAGTGGGAAGGCCTACTTCCAGTGGGATTACCGCCACCATGCCATAGGCCAAGGAAAAAGGTGTTTCGCCAGTCGATCGTCGAGGTGTAGTACGATAAGCCCATAAAACATGGGGAAGTTCCTCAGCCCACTTGCCTTTTGCTCTTTTCAATCTCTTTTTCAGACCGTCTAGGACTACTTTGTTCGAAGCCTCAGCTTGGCCATTAGCTTGGGGGTATGCCGGTATAGAGTTGTAGAGTTCTATTTTGTATTCTCTGCAAAAGCCCATAAAGATTTTGCCATCGAACTGAGTGCCATTGTCAGATATTAAAGCCTTGGGTATGCTGAACCGAGTTATGATGTTCTGTTAGACAAACTTCTTGACGTCTTTTTCTTTTATGGATGCGAGTGCTTCTACCTCCACCCACTTTGTGAAATAGTCCATTGTTGCGAGAAAGAACTTTCTGTTGCCCGGCGCAATTGGGAGTGGTCCTACTATATCCAGGCCCCACATTACAAAGGATCACGGGCTGGTCAATGATAGAAACTCTCTAGCTGGTTGATGTATTTGGTGTGCGAACTTCTGATATTTCTCACACTTCTTGACATATTTCTTTGAATCTGCTTGCATGTACAACCACCAATACCCTTGTGAAATTGTTCGGTAGGCCAGCGATCTTCCCCCTTGGTGGCTTCCTCAGACGCCTTCGTGTATTTCGAACAAAAATGCCTTGACCTTACTAGGATGGACACATTTCAAGTAAGGTCCTAAAAAGGATTTTTTGTACAGTGCTAGTGATGGGGAGAGCCAAAATCGCTGTGACTTTTCTCGAATTTTGTTGGTTTTTTTCTTTTCTTCAGGCAAGATGGCATCTTTTAAAAATACTATGATGAGATCCATCCAGGAAGGGCCTAGCTTGGCACAACATGCTTCGACTGCTTCGGGCTTTTCAATACTCAGTCTAGATAGGAAGTCAATCAACAATGGGTGTAGGGTAGATGTATCTACCATTGACGCAAAACCGGCCAGGTCATCTGCTCTACTATTTTCCTCTCGGCCAATTTGTTCTATCCGAACTACTTCGAACTTCATAATCTCCTTTTTGACCAATTCCTGGTATTTAGCCATTCTATCATCCTTTGCCTCATAGTCGCCCGAAATCTGGTTGAGTACTAGTTGGGAGTCACTGTATACCATCAGCTCAGTGGCCTTCATGTAAAGTGCTGACTTCAAACCCACTAATAGTGCTTCATACTCCGCCTCATTGTTGGATGCTAGGAAGCCAAGGTTGACTTCTTGTTCAATTGTCAGGCCGTCTGGCGAGATGAGGACTATGCCTAGCCCTGTACCGTGCCTGTTGGATGCTCCGTCGACGAAGAGTTTCCACATCTCTCTGACAAAAAGCCTCCAGCAAGTGGAGGGATCTGACGATGTATTGGAATCAGGGGTGCTGATGATGCCTTCTTTCAGGTCAATGTTTGCTGTTGGGCTTTGATCCTCACTGTCTGACTGTCTTAAGACTTTACTTTTGGGTGAGTTCTTGCTGGCAGTGCTATGCTCTGTTCCTTCTTCCCATTCTTCAGGGCTGAATGGCTTGCTGTTTAGTTGAGCGTCTGACTTTGGGGGCTACTCTATTCCTGCGGCACTATCCTCCCTTTTTTCAATTGCTTCGGTCAAATTGATTAGGTAAACATGATAACTGCCTGGTGCAAACTCAGCCACGAAGTTCGCCAAAGCTTGGGCCTTTATCGCGGTTCTTGGTTGAAACTTAATGTCAAACTGCCCCAACTCCACTGCCCACTTCAAAATTCGTCCATAAAAATCCGCCCTCTCAAACAAGGCTTTTAAAGGGAAGGCTGTTAAGACAACTACGGTGTGTGCATGGAAGTAGTGTGACAACTTTCTTGACGCCATCATCAAAGCTAAGGCCAACTTTTCTAATGGCAGGTACCTTGTTTTAGCTCCCAACAATGTCTTGCTCACATAAAAGATAGGCAGGTGTTGTATTCCTTCAGCTTTTACCAACACTACGCTAACTACATGCTAGGAAACTGCTAAGTACAAAAAGAGCTCCTCTCTTGGTACTGGGGTTACTAACAACAGAGAAGAGATCATGTAGTCTGTCAAGCTTTCTAAGGCACGGTCGCACTCATCATCCCACTCAAACTTGGCCTTCAGTGCCTGGAAGAATGGTCAACACCTGTCTGATGACCAACTTATGCCGGTTTAGCGTGGCTGCTAGGCCAATGAGATGCTACACCTCTTTGACTGTGTTGGGCCTCTCAAGATCTTGGATGGCTTTAATCTGAGAGAGATCAGCTTCTATGCCCCAGTTGGTCACTAGAAAGCCCAGGAATTTACCTGACGCCACACTGAATGCACACTTAGATGCGTTCAGACACAACTTATGGGACTTCAAAATTTGAAACATTTCATCTAGGTCCCTGAGATGGTCCCTCTTATCTCTGCTTTTGACCACCATATCATTTATGTAAGCCTCCATTGTTCTCCCTAACAATGGTTCAAACATTTTGGTGATCATCTATTGGAATGTAGCCCTTGCACTTTTTAGGCCAAAGGGCATGACCTTGCAGCAATATAGTCCTTTGGGTGTTGTAAACGATGTGACCTCCTAATCCGGTTCATACATAGCGATCTGATGGTAACCGCAATACGCATTAAGAAAGCTAAGTCGGTTATGCCCTGCTGTTAGGTCCACCAGTTGGTCTATTCGTGGTAGGGGAAAGCTGTCTTTTGGGCATGCTTTGTCAACTGTTTTGTAATCCACACAAACGCGCCATTTGCCGTTCTTTTTTGGCACCGCTACAGTGTTGAAAATCCACTTGAAATAGTGTACTTCTCTGATTACTCCTACTTCCAGCAAGTTTTCCACTTCCTCCGTTACTATCTCTGCATAGTGGAGTGCCGATCGGCGAGTTCACTGTATAATTGGTCTGGCAGTTGGATAGACATTAAGTTCATGGTAGATGAAATTAGGGTCAATGCCAGACATGTCATACGGCGTCCAGGCGAACACTTCGATGTTAGAGATCAAAAATTCCATGATCTCTATTCTCTCGGTGCTGGACAGAGACGAGTCGAGCAAAAAGAACTTTTTGGGTATTTTTCATCTATCCTTACCTCTACCAGGTCTTCCACTACCTTCTGTTCAGCTGTTTTGCTGACGTCTGCGAACAATTTGTTGCTTTCTAGCTCTTCTATCATCTGTACAAACCCTTTTGCAGCCCAACTGCTGTTTACTGTGACAAAGCATTGTTTCGACATGATTTGGTCCCCTAAGACTTCTTTAATCACTTCGGTTTTATTGGGAAACTATAACACTTGATGATAGGTTGATGCCACTGATCGCATGGCGTGCAACCATGCTCTTCCCAAGATTATGTTGTAAATAGAAGAGACTTTTAATACCCAAAATTCCACCTGTTTCGTCATCGTTCATGCCTTGACTGGCAGAATTATCTTGTCCACCGACCATTCTGGCATTGAGTTGAAGCCGACTAAGGAAGATGTTGCAGGTGCCAAGTCTCTATCCTCCAATTTTAGTTGCTTGAAGGTCTCGTAGTACATTATCTCGCAGGAGCTCCCTTGGTTAATTAGGATCCACTTGATGTCAAAGTTCTTGACGCGTAAAGTAACCACCAATGCGTCGTTGTAAGGGCATTGTAACCTTGCTAAGTCCTTGTCAGAAATGGAGATGACGTTCGTTGCCTCCATTTTTTCCCTTTTGACGGTAGGCTGTGCACTTAGTACCTTTTGTAAATGCTTAGCCCTTTTGATCATCCCTCTGAGCTCACATACCCGCTCGAGCTCGACGATCCAATGTATCACGTTGATTATGCCTTGGGGTGGACCGTCAACTGGCATCCCATTCAGTCTGTTGCGGTCCTAGGGGCGCGGTTGTGTTCCCCCCTGCATATACTGGTCCAACTGACCAGCGGCCACTAACTCCTCCAGATGTTGCCTCAATGGTGTACAATTTTCAGTTCGATACCCCTTTTCATCATGGAAGGCAATGGTACCTATCATCGTAGCCCTTCCGCGCTTCTCCCAACTTGGCTGGCTGCCAAACGAAGGGTTCATCGCGTATCTCGCTATGAATCTGGTAGATAGGTTTGTTGAATATCGTGGTGATGGCAGTGCATACTCTCAACTTCCTTGCTTGGGGGTCCTCTCTGTTGGCTCATTTGCCTCGCCCATCCTTGCTCGGTTGTTCTTCTTGCCCGACCGTGTTTACCTTTACCGTAGGTTTTCTTTCTGACATCGCTGTTGTGCCAGTTTTTTCTTTGATATGTGCGACATCTTTTTCTACTCGGATGTGCTGATGCACTCTTTCCATTAGGGCCTCCATTATGAGGGGTGGATTCATCGTCATTGAATCCTTCAATTTATTGCCAGCTGGCAAACCTCACTTGTACTGCGCAATAGCTAGGTTTGTGGGGCAATCTCCAATCTGATTAAAAATCTCCCAATACCGGTTATTGTAAGACCTCAATGTTTCCTTCTTGGCCATATCTATGGAGAGAAGCTGGTCAATCTCCACAAGTGCCTTGGTGTTTGTTCTGAATCTGATCACAAATGCCTCTGCTAGTTGCGTCCATGAAGCTATGCTACCTTCTGGCAACCTTCCAAACCATGTTGGACCCAGGTCACCAAGGCTAGAAGGGAATAGGATACATATTAGAGTCTCGTTTCGCCGATACACCGCCATAACCTGGCAGAAGTGGCTCAAGTACATGTAGGGGTCCGACTTTCCCTCACAAATAGTGAATTTGGGGTAGTGGAAGCCGGAGGATAATGGTGCGTTCTCTACCGCCGAAACGAACGGTGAGCTCTACAACCTTGCTAACGCTTTGTCTGCCGGTTCATAGGCAAGGTGCAGCTCTAGCATTCCAACCTTGACACTCCCATGTGTTCTAGGAGCCAACCGTTGTAATGCGGAGACTCTGCAGGGTCGCGAGCCTGGGTGTCTTCTCTCCTTCGAGCCCTTTTCTCAAGCACTGTCCACAGATCCACTGACCTAGGCAACTCTGTGTGCCTAGATGTCGTTTGGTGCGAATGCGAGGATCGGTAACTACTTCCCTCCATGTAAGACCTTTCAGTCTTCGTTCTCTCAGACTTAGAGTAACGAGTCCTAAAAGTCCTTGTTTGTGTATCGCCCGACCTGAAGCTTCTACTTTCAGCTTGTACTAGTGTGACTTGTCTGTCACGATCTTCTGAGTGGTAAGAGCGTGTGTTGCCTTTGCGCCCCTTTTCTGTTGCCACATTTTTGCCTTTTATCTGGCACTTCATTGTCTCCATGTCTACCGCCATCCTCTGTATCAATTCGTCTTGCTCCCTTACCCGATCTTCAGAACCTGAGGATCCAACCTTCGTCTTTGCCTCTCAAGGCATTGGGAGCGACGAGGACTGGAGCCCTGTCTTTCACGGGTAGCCCTTCGCAGGTTCCGTCGCTGGGGATCTAACTCTGACATAGGCGGGATAAAAGGTAAGCCTTCGCGCCTTCCGCTCCCCTCCGGGGTTTGCCCATCAATGGCAGAGTGTGGCAAGTCTTCATTGTGCGCCATTGAAATCAATTAAAAGAAAACTTAATCAAGAGGTTCGTTCTTTGTGATTGTTATTCCCACAGAAGGCATCAATTGTACGAGCACGAAATAATCTTCTCGTATAATCCTGTTGATCAAGTTTGCACTCCTTCAAACGTCGTCGCTTTACTACTTGAAAACACAAGCATGAGCTAGCCGGCGGGGATGTGCTGGAAACCTCTCCGATGCCTAAATCAGTAAATCGGCAATAGACACAAAAGCTCTGTGTATTCTACAGTAAGCATTGTCATACATGTACATAGGTCCTGTTATGAGTTTTTATAGTTTTCACCTAGCATAATCCTAATAGGACTCCAACTCTCCCTATAAGAGTCCTCCTAGGAATCACACTCCCAATGATAAATGTCTATCCTGATAATGCCCTACTTACTGCTAACCAAGTGAGATAGTTTAAGCCTCATACCTCGGCTCGGTAGCACACTCGACTGAGCTATCATGGCCCAGCTCTACACTGGACAGAACCAAAGTGGTATTCGACTAAGACAAACTTCAGTCTGGTACACTACAAATTATACTCCAGTCCAAGCTGCTATTCACATCTAGTCCGGCTGTTCCAGTCCTTGGACCTCAAGACCGAGCTATTTGAAGCCCTTAGCTCAGCCAGAAGTGTGCCCAAACAAACTGATGATTTTACTCAACTTGGCCCAAATACCTAAAACAAATGGACCTAGCTCGGCCTAGTTTACGCATATAAACTACCCTCTCATGCATTATTTGGGTTGATCTAAATAAAAAAGTGTAGTTTTTGACTTTTTATATTAAAAAAAAAGTGTGTAAATAAATAAAGAAGTAATGTGACTGTACGGGGAGCCAATATTCCGGCAAGCTCGTACTCCTTTCTTCCAAGCTCCGTTTCTGTCCGATCACCTGAAAGCACAATGACGGTGAGCTGCCCGGCGGTGTGTGGCCGAAAAACCCCTCCGACGGTCAAGTTAGAACACACACCAGGGGATAGATAGAGAGAAGGGAGAGAGTTGAGTGTTTAGTGTATGCCTCACCAAATGTCCGTCGTTCCGTATGGGGGCGCAGACATGCCCATATACCCTCTGCGCCCCATATCCACTCCCAGTCATCCCCTGACACGTGGCTCTGCTATCCCATCTGTCAGCATAAACCTTGCTGAACATCACCTAATCCCAACTGCCAGCCTTCTCTGCTGGAGCTCGGCAGCCGAGCTGCTCTACCCGTGGCCGGGCTGTGCTGCCTATTCAAGCACTTCACTGGCTACGCTCAAGGGAACCGGGCTAGGCAGCACCTCGGCAGGGCCGAGCCCGAGACATTTCGTGAACACCTGCAGCCGGCCCCCCTGCCGAGCAAGCAGGTATCCCGGCTGACTGCGCCTTTCCGGTCATCGGTCATTCAACGCGACTGTGGTTGGCCTCCTTGCCGAGAAGGCAAGTACCTCGGTCGATGACGCCATTCCGGGCACCGTTCAGCCAACCTGACTGGTTTCGCTTATGCCATACACGTAGCTCGGTCTAATCGAGCGTCGCCCTAACCGAGCAACTTACACCCGGACTGGGCGACGCATACTTGGCCCAACACCTGCCCAGCCCAGGTCCTGGTGGCCCAATTCTGGGTGGACCGTGGATCATTTCGGTCCAATGATCCACCTGGCTACCAATCTTCTCGGCCGTTACCTCGGCCCAATTCCAGATCATAAATCTCCCTCTCAGTGACTATAAAAAGATAAAAAGTATAAAGCTACAAAGCATGTTGTAGAAGAAATGCAATTCACTCGTTCTGTAGATCATTTCAAAACGGCTAACCCAATGAATCATGGAGTGACGCATGGCAATTCTGCAGATGAACGTATATTGAGGTTAGACCGAGCTATATTAACCATTGAAAAATGTTAAGAATCTTAAAAATTTTATTAAAATTTTCATTAAATAGTTTACATGAGCGTAGGACTCTCATTATATGAATCTCATATAAGTTTCATGAGATATTTGGTAAAAATTTTAATATAACTTTTGGTCTCAAACTAGCGATGGCCAGACAAGATTCGGGCTAAGCTCCGCACGAACCTGGTCCAAAATAGGGCAATCGGTTGGGCCGAGGTGCTTCGAACCTCGACCGAGCTATCAAGTGCAAGTCCTACTTTGGCCCAACATTGAACTTCAGAGAGGGCCGAACAAAGAGCATAGACCTTCTCAAGACTGACTGAAACAGTCCCCACCGAGGGAAGACGATCGGAGCCATGGACAAGCAAATACCAACCAAGCAGGAATAATCGAGTGAAGAGACCGAGCAAAATTGATTGAAGAAACGTGCAACCCAGTTGGTGATGAACAACTAATGCATGAATGACCAACCGAGCAAGACAACGGCACTTGCGAGCTTCGGCAACCGAGCAATAATTTCTGCAATTTCAACTGAGCAAAAGTTTGGAACAAAGCTATTTCAAACCAAACCAACAACCCAGATTGAATAGTTTGGTCCACCGAGCGAGAAGAAATGTAACAGATTCGGACGAAGCCAACCGAGCTTCCATGCACGACTCCGAACGAGTAAAGACATGCGTGAGACAGGCCGAACAAAGTGATTGTGCATGGCAGACCGAGCAGGCTTTACACAGGTTGGACCAGAAGATTAATTTTTTTAAATCAATTAACATGTAAAGTGGGACAACGGAGCAGGTTCACTTAAATCAAAAGAGAACGAGTTGACGGCACACCCAGCAAAAAACAAAAACAAAAACAAAAATAGCAAATCCAAGCTTACCTAGCAGTGGGGCCGAGCAAACAAAAGCAATAGATAGTTAGTTGCTCAGGCAATTGAGGAATTGCTAACAATAGTCAACCCACGTGCAAAACAATCAAAACAAATGAATATGCATGCCGTGACCATGCATGGCATTCAAGGCAGGGCCCAAAAAGCATTTTCCATCAACAACGTCAAAACAAAAACGAAACCCATCTAATAGGAGATGACCAAGCAAGAAAAATGGAACAAAGCTGAGCTAAGCACGCATGGCTCGCTTTGAAGTGCAGTTGAGCAGCTCGACCCAATCGATGAACACCGCGAGGGAGAATAGAGCAAATATATATATATATATATATTACCGACCTTGAAGATCCACCACGGTTATAAACCGAAGAAGAAAAAGCATCAAGCTAGGCCCAACGCAAAAACCCTGGGCCGAATAAAAATTTTGAATCCAACCCACAAGGCTCAAATTAAGTTGCGACCGACCGAGCTCAAAGCTGGTGCTGAAATTGGCTTCTGCTTCATTAAACGCAAGGGCAAGCCAGGGACAAATGAAGTAGGTAAAAATTAACTAGGTCTTGGTGTTAATTCATTTCTGGTTTACATGAAACAAAATTGACTGGGTGGTCAAGTCATGAAAACACTTCTTTCTTTTCATATTTTGGACCTTAGCCCCCAATGCGATGCCCACTCTAAGATTGGGCTAGGTTGGAGGCCCTATGGCCAACACCTACTCCAAAACAAGACAATCATTGGAGTTCGGCCCAATGCATGAGCGTCACTCCAAAGTGGATACTAAGAAGCTCAGTCTAACGTGCAAGGCTCACTCCGAAGCTAGTTGAACAACAAGTTATACCTCTAGGTTGGACAATCATTCCGAAGTGAACCAACTTTGTGATAACCCCATCACGTAATATACTTATGTTTGTTTAATTTTGAATGCTAAGTGTGTGTTAATGTTTAATTTGTGCATATCTGTTCGTTTGATAAATTATCTAGTGTGATTTCTGCTTTAATTCCGAAATTGAAAGATTTAAGGACTTCAGAAACCGGAATTGACAAGTTTAATTATGATGGCAAAATTTTTAGGATCTACTGGAAAGTTTGATTAAAATTTGACTTAATTCAAAAAAATTAGGATCTATTGGGAAGTTTGATTAAAAATTGACTTACTTCAAAAAAAATTAAGTTTTGATTAATTAACTTAAGTTGCAATTAGTAAGCCTAATCCTTAATTAGCATCTTAAGCTAATCAACTTGCATATATATATGAGAATTAGAGGAGAATTAATCATTTTGGGCTCAAAAATTTGTTGGAAGAAGTCTGTCGATGAAATTTCTCTGTGATCAAACCAGAGAAATTTTTCTGTGTCAAGGTAAAATTTCTCTGTGTCGAATTTTCTTTATGAAAATATTAAGGGACCCTAACTAGTATGAAAATATTGTATATGATTTTTTTTATAAAATCTTATATCTGCGATCTTAAAAAAATAAAAATAAATAAACAAATATTCTCCTAAAAAAACCTATTCCAATTTGAATAATTTTATGTGTTCCACCTTATTTATTCTGAATTTATCTCAAATGAGATTATGTAATTATAATTGAATTTGTATGATATAGAGTTTATATGTAGAATAAATCTAAATCATAAAAAAAATAATTTTAAATACTTTTTAAATAATTAAATTTAAATTTATAGTATTACTGTTCCAATCTTTCTTTTCCTTTGCTTTTCTATCAATTGAAGGCATATAGAGAGTGACAACAATGGGTTTCCTTGTCAATAAAACGTGGAATCATTACTGCACATCAAGTCACTATTTTTCCCTACCTCCACGACTAGCTTGGTCTAGAGGTGTAAATTTAGCCCGGTCTGGCCCATGTCGGGATTCATGGGCTCTCGACAAAATTTGGGCCGGACCAGGCCAACCCACGGGTCAAAAAATTAGGCCTAGTCCCAGCCCTAGGCCCAGGGATATTCAGGCTAGCCTGGTGGGCCTAGGCCTGGCCTCGTGCTTTTGCAGGCCTTACCATTTTTTTTTGTTTTTTTTAATTTTTTCAATCAAAATTTTATTATTTTACAATTAAAAAAGACACTGGGCCTCGGGCGGGTCAGGCCAAGGACTAGGCCTTAAGCGGGCCGTTGAGCTGAGCCACAAGCCGATCCAGACTTCAAAATGATGACCCAAGCCCAAGTCTAGGGGCTCGAGCTGGTCTCGAGCTCGGGCCTAAACGTGCTGGGCCCATCCCGGACCGCCCACGGGCTGTGAGCCATTTTTACACTCCTGTCTATCTATTTGTCTGGCTTATACACATTGGAGTTATTTGAGAATGTACTAAATAAGTGTGCTTAGTTGATAAGTGTATTTATTTAGATCATAATTTTATTTTTATTTTTTTTAGACATCTTTTTCTAAATAGTTCAAAAAATGTATTAAAAAAGAAAACTCCAAATAATCTAATAAAATCCTTAAAAAATTAAAATTTTAATTATTATATTTAAATTCTAGTTAATTTTAAATAATTATAATTGTACGGGAAATAAATAAACTTTCTCGTATAATCCTGTTGATCAATTCTGCGCTCCTCTGTACGACGTCGTTCTACTATCTGAAAATACAAACGTGAGCTGGCCGGCGGGTGTGTGCCGGAAACCTCTCTGATGCCTAAGTCAGCAAACTAGACAAATAGACAAAAGCTCTGTGTATTCGTGAATCAAAGTTGCGTTACCTCTCCATAGGTGATATTTGTGAGCTTTCATAGGTTCCGTGTGGTACAATCCTAGTAGGACTTTTACTCCTCCATGTAGAGTCCTCCAAGGAGTCATATTCCTGAAAGATAATGTTTATCCTTCAACACCCTCCTCACTGCTTAAACCAAGTGAGATGGTTTTACCATGGTCAAACTCCAATGTGGCCGAGATAAGCTTGGCTATGCTTAGCCGTGGAATAGGCCAAACTATCCTTAGTTCGGCTCTTCCTTTCACTGCTCATACTTTGGCTTCTAATGTACAATCCATGGCGTGGTTAGACCGAGCTAACCACAATATGCCAGGATCGGACTAACTTTGAGACCGGACTAACTCCAAAGCATCTTTAGACCGGACTAGCTTCAAGCCTTCCTCGGACCGAACTATCTTCTGGGCTTTGGGACCGGACTAACTCCAAGGCATCTTTAGACTGGACTAGCTTCAAGCCTTCCTCGGACCGGACTATCTTCTGGGCTTTGGGACCGGACTAACTCCAAGGCATCTTCAAGACCGGAGTAACTTATATGGCCATGTAATCATCCCTTCGCATGTCGGCCCATAACGGCCCATCACCCAGCTCGGCCCACTTTCCATATAAATTACCCTCTCAATTGCCCCTTAATTCCATCTGCAAAGCATGATAGGGATTACCTGTCTATCAGCCGAGCTAAAGTTTTAACCTTTCCAGCCGAGCTAAAAAACCCATAAGCCTTTCCAGCCGAGCCAAAACTCTTAAGCCTTTCCAGCCGAGCTACATTTAAGCTGAGCTACCCTTATCCGGTCAAAAAACGTCTCTTCAGTCGCATAAACTGAATCGCTTCCCATTCTAGTGACACGTGGCTGGCCCTGATTGGCCCTTTGCAGCTGTCACGCCGCCCTCGTACTCCGCAAAATTTGAACAGTTCCCACCCTTCCATTTTCGTCCTTTTTACAAAACAATCTCCCCATTTTCGGATTCACCACTACGTTTCTCATCTCCCTCATTCTTCCTCTCTATTCCTCACATTCCTTCTTGCAACTAAGGAGCTTGTGTTCTTTATTGCTTCATCTTCAGTGCTTCTACCTCTTCATCTGGTAAGTTACTCAAATCCATCTTTCTTGCTTTTGTTGTTTTCATATTTGCTTCATACAATCCATAACAACCTATTTATGTTTTTGCTTTTTCTGGGAAAAAACCCCATGAACTTCATGAAGTAATCTGTAGAACACTGTTTTCAATCCAAAATGACGATGCAACCGAACTAGGATACTGTTTGTACAAGGCGCAGATCTTAGCCAGACTATAACCGAACTAGTACTTGCATATATACCAGTAGTTTCACGAAGTCACCATCTTTTGATTTACCTTAGCCGAGATAAACGAACCGAACTAAGTCTGCACTTAGTGTATTGAGAAACCTCAATTCCGACCGAGCTAGGATTTCGGGGCTAAACCAGCTTTCTTAGTTTTTAGACCGAACTCAGAAAGCTGCCCCTAGAAGCTCAACCGGTCTAACAGAACCTTCTCTTCGACCGAGATATCGATTCGCTCGCCAAGATCGAGCTAACAAAACCCCTGCTCAATCCGAGCTACCAAGCACTTTGCTAAAACCGAGATAGAACCTGTAACATCCTTCATAGCCGAAGTAGGACCTTTTTCATCTTGCTTTTACTTTGTAGCACGGTCCAACGAGCTATGCTTAACACCTTTGTTTTCCACTTTGCAGACTTAGATTGCCCAGGCACTCTTTTGAGGGCTCAACCGAGCTACTGAGCACAAATTTCCCACCGATCTAATTTATTCATAACTTAAAGAACAAATGGGTAAGTATAGGTTCTTAGTAGAAACACCTGGTGGTCTAGCCGAATTCCGAAGGGAATACAACATTCCTAACGATGTCTACCTAACCCTGGCCAAGAAAGACGTTACACCATGGGGAAACGAAGGCTTTGTACCCTTTACCCTCTTCTCCATAATAGAAGCCGGTCTACGATTTCCTGTACAGCCATTGCTATGCAAATTCCTTAGGCAAACTAGGATTTGCCCCACCCAGCTTTCCACAAACTCATACCGTATAATAAATGGTATAGCCGAACTAAACCGCCAAGCCGGTCTTAACCTCGGTCTAGCCGAACTATTCCACCAATATTCCTTAGGATCAAAGGAAGATGGATGGGTCTACTATCTTAGAATACGCCGCCGCCGAGAGAAGATAATAAAAGACACACCGGATAAAGACTTAAATGATGACGATTTTTTTTTGGTGTCTGGGAATTTTGAAAATCACCAAGCCCAGATTCATGGCCGAAGTATAAATTGGAAAAAAGGAAAACCTGGTATAATTACTTCGGTTTCTTTGTATGCTTCGTTTTATTCCGGTTTCACTTTTCGAACCGAACTAACTGTTGTCTTCTTCACGCAGACTCAGCCCATCTTCTGTCATTATACAGTTATCCGAATTTGAACACGCTTCGTGCCGCACTACGATACGAAGAGAGAAGTTGGGCCAAGCTTCTAAACTTTGAACCAACATACAGATACACCGGCCGACGCAAGGCCAGAGTGACAGACTTTTTGTTGAAAGACGCTCTTGAGCCGGACCCAACCTTGCCACAAATCAACCTAATCCCACTAACTGGTGAAGAGGAAATGGCCAAAAGAAACAGAGTAAGGGCTTTGTTGACCGAAACAAACAGGGCCGAGGTACCACCACCGAACCAGACCCAGGAAACCGTTGTGGCACTTCCTTCGCAACAGCCTTCGTCATCTCGGGCGAACAAGCGTGCCCGGACTAGCCAAACCGAGCAACGCCTTGTTGACGAGGATGAGACCATTCTTCCACCCAACCCTGAACCAAGCCCTCAACCGGAGCACTCTGACCGAGCTGGCTCCTCCAAATGGGCTCCAAATCTTACCTTTCAAAACCGAGATATTCAGGATACTGACTCGGTGGTTGCTGAGAAGGATCACTTGATGGCTTTCAACCTTGCCAAGAGTGTTTGCCTTCCAAAAGACATGGAGCACCACCACAAGCAACTAACCACCGAGCTGAAGGCCATCCGGTCATCAACGAAATCAATGATCCTGGTAAGTAGCTCTCTTTTTTCTCTGTCTAACTTTTCCAACTGTCAGCCCAGCTAAAGAGAAAGTTACTACTCTTTTGTAGGCCATTCAGAAAAACAACATCGCACACAGGAAAGTGTTGGAGCTCAGGAGAACAACAAGGCAAGCCATGGCAGAAGCCGAAGCCAAGACCTCCGAGCTCAAACAATCCCAAGTTAGGACGGCCGAGCTGGAGGCCGAGGTAACTTGTCTAACTGGACTAGTTACCTCGGCTAACGATGACAAACAAAGAGCTCTAACTGTAATGAAAGACAAGTACTTGCGCGAGCTTGCCAAACTTGAAGGCACGAAGAATGCCGAAATAGAAGAGTTGAAAAAGAAGGCAGACGACGCCGAGCGCAAAG